>APFE031285236.1:19286-115686 GCA_000404065.3 Pinus taeda | reverse complement strand
TAAAAAGAAGTACAATATAAATAATGAAATTGACTTAAAAATAATATCTAATATAATGCAGTGCAAAAACCTCAATACTTAATTTAAAAGAGTGAAGGGAACTTTACTTGAATGGTCCGTGAGGCACAATACTTGCTAAGGTTTTGCAAATGGGATAGCAAGCTAAATGGGCTTGATTGTGGGGAAAAAATCCACAGGTATGTTTGAGCCAAAGGTGATGTAGGATGGGTAACCTCCTGAAAGTCCTGGTTACCGGGTGCAAGCCCGGTAAGTGATGATTGATGCTATGTGATTTATTTTCACTAGTTTCAATTCCACTTCTTCACCCCTGTGAGCATCACCTGACACAATGAGTTCTAAGTGGACTATTCAAAAATCATGAGAAATTATGGTGCTAAGTGGACTATTCAAAAATCATGAGAAATTAGTAATGCATTTGAATCCCAAAAATGATATTTAATATAATGCACTATGAAAACCTCCAATACTTAATTCAAAAGAGTGAAGGGAACTCTACTTGAATCGTCCATGAAGCACAACACTTGCTAAGGTTTTGCAAATGGGGTAGCAAGCTAAGTGGGCTTGATTGTGTGTAAAAACTCCACAGTTAAGCGCGCCTGAGCCAAATGTGATTTGGGATGGGTGACCATAATACACTCTACTTGAATGGTCCATGAGGCACAATACTTGCTTAGGTTTTGCAAATGGAGTAGCAAGCTAAGTGGGCTTGATTGTGGGGAAAAATAATTTATTTTCACTATTAGTGAGTCAGTTTTGACATCTAATATAATGCACTACTAAGGGAACTCTACTTGAATGGTCAACTCTACTTGAATGGTCCATGAGGCACAATACTTGCTAAGGCTTTGCAAATAGGGTAGCCAGCTAGGTGGGCTTGATTGTGGGGAAAAATAATTTATTTTCACTATTAGTGAGTCAGTTTTGACATCTAATATAATGCATTGCTAAAGGAACTCTACTTGAATGGTCCATGAGGCACAATACTTGCTAAGGTTATGCAAATGGTGTAGCAAGCTAAGTGGCTTGATTGTGGGGAAAAATGATTTATTTTCATTTATTTTCACTATTAGTGAGTCAGTTACGACTACCTCTCATGGAAATGGTCATAGATGACATGGAAATGCTAAGGGAACTCTACTTGAATGGCCCATGAGGCACAATTCTTGCTAAGGTTTTGCAAATGGCGTAGCAAGCTAAGTGTGATTGATTGTGGGGGAAAACTGATTTTTTTTTCACTATTAGTGAGTCAGTTACGACTATCTCTCATGGAAATGGTCATAGATGACATGGAAATAGTCATAGATGAAATGAGTGCCAAGTAGACTATTCAAAAATCATGAGAAATTAGTCATAGATGACTGACTTACTTTCATGGAAACGATCGATAAAATGAGTGCTAAATAGACTATTAAAAAATCATGAGAAATTATTCATGACTTACTTAAAGCAATTGAATACCAAAAACTAATATCTAAATATAAAATTTATATCTAATAATTTTTTATAATAAAAAAAAATCAGCTAATTTCTTAGGTTAAGATTCGATGGAACTTTATGTTAAGATTCGATGAAATTTGAAATATAAATCTTTGAAATTTGAAGTACAAAAGATTTTAATCTTTAGTAGCGTGCAGAAATATACTTTTGGTAAAGGAATTAATGTTAGAAGAGGAACTGACACTTTCATAGAACTATAGTGTTTCTGTTTACTAACATTTAATTTGAAGCTGAAAGTTGCGAAGGAAATAATATATTGCATGTAAGCTGCCAAGGTTTACTGGATATTCGGCTGCTATTTAAACCTCTTTTGGAGGCTTCTTCTATGTTCTGGATTTGATTATCGTAGAAGCTATCCTGTAGAGTTTGTCGCCCATGAGATCTATTTCCATGTTGGACTTCATGGAGGTCTGTTAAAGCATTAAAAAAATAACTACTTCGTAACTACTGAGATGAAGTGCAGGTGTACGCATGAAAAAAAAAGTGGTGATATAACATGATAACTTTAATAACCTCCATGCTATCTGTCTCGAGCATTAAGCTATAAATAGACAACGGAGAATAGTTTCTGTTGGCCATTCAAAAGAAATTAGTCAAACTGTAAGACAACTGTGATGATTTTAAGGTCAACATTAGCAAGAAACTGTAAAAGAATCAATCAAACAGCAAGACAACTATGACGATTGTAAAGTCAACATTATCAAGAAACTGAAATAATTCCTGTGTTATCTTCTATTACATTCCTTGTGACCTTGCAGCTATTGCCATTTTTTATTCAAAATCGAATCCCCTATTACTGGTAACTCATTCCCCGAAGAGTATCGAAGTATCATCGCAAATAATATGACGGAGGTACTGCCAATTGTTCCAATATTTGTACTCATTCAAAATGCATTATTAACCTAGTTCTGTTATTTCTTGAAGATGTATTATTAACGTAGGTCTGTTAGTTCTTGAAAAGTTTGTTTTTATGGAAATTAACGAATCAATAATATTGAAAAGATTTGTAACACTATGATGCGTAAAGTAGTTGGTTTAAATGTGGCTTAGTTGTCAAGTTCAAATTTTATGGGAGGGATACGAGTTATTTTGGGAAATAAAACTATTTCAAGGCATTTGGTTATACATAATCTTGGTGACAAGTATTTCAGTCTGAGGGGTTGAGGATAGAAGCCTTTGGTAATAAGCATTTTATTGTGAGAAGTTGAGGATGGAAGTTATTTTGAGAAATTAAAACTATCTTGGTGATAAACATTCCATTTTGAGGGGTTGAGGATGGAAGTCATTTTGAGAAATTAAAATTATGTTGATTATAAACATCCATCACAAGGGATTGAGAATGGAAGCCACTTTGGGAAATTAAAACTATCCCAAAAAATGTCCAAGCTCAACCAAACTTCCCATAATCCTAGTGATAAACATCCTATTGTAAACAAAACATTCTTCTTCCCTTAATAAATAAAATAATAATAATAATAAATTATTAATATATTTATTAATTTGTTTGGAGGTGTTCGGGAAAACAGAAAAATACTTCAAAATTACAGAATTTCATAAACTATAAGATTATCAACGAAAAACATCCTCCATTTATATATAATCAAAGTCAAATACTCTAAATCGGACAACCCACTTCAAATCGTTCAACAATTGTTATGGGTTTATAAGTAATCTGTAAAAAGATAATATGTTGTTTATGTAAATTAAATGCTTCTGAGTTCCAGCTAGACGTAGATCATTGTTAAGTGTCCAGGAAAATTAAATTAGATCAACTGTAAGTGTTAAACCCTCCCTCTCAAACAATAAAAATAAACAAGCAAAACCATTCAATTCGGAATAAAACTATTACAATCTAGGTGCCTGTTTAGACTGGCCAGCGATGATCCCATGTAAAGCTTTGACTGGCGAGCATGCCAGAAGAGTTACATGTCAGGTAGCCGAACAACAGGTACATCTTCTCATAATGAAAAGAGCAGCCGAACAACAGGAATCTATCTAATATTTTTAGCTATTACAGATTTGTAGGCATAACTACGAATTTAGCAAGTGAAACAGAAAATAGCACTCTACAATCACTCCCCATAGTGGATGTTCAGCTTTCACGCTTATTATAGATATACTTTGTGAAAAGCTTTCCCTACCTTGCGTACATAGAGAGATAGTTTACGGATTTCTAAGGACAACGAGGCAGCCTCAACCTTGGATAAGCAAGCAGCGGAGTTTGTCTTGGCATCGTGGTTGCACATGCTTCCTTCATATCCAGCTCTGATGGATCGCCTTCTACTCTCCAGTCGAAAGTGTGCAACAACTGAGCCAATGTAAACTCAACCGTCAGAATAGCCATGGCAGATCCTGGGCATGTTCTTCTTCCCGCCCCAAATGGAAGCATCCTGAAGTCTGATTGACCTCCGGATAAATCCATACCATTTTCTTCCATCTGCATAAATCTCTCCGGCTTGAATTCGGAAGCATCTGCGCCCCACACACTGGGATCCCTTCCTATAGCCCACAAGTTCATGATTACCATTGTTTTCTTAGGTATATAGTACCCCTCGACTGTGACAGCCTCTAGAGACTCGTGGGGAAGCGCCAGCGGCAACGATGGGTATAGCCGTAGGGTCTCTTTCACGACACAATGGAGGTATACAATGCTTGCCAGATCCGACTCCTTTACTATACCTTGTTGGCCAACGACGGATTCGATTTCTTGCTGCAGTTTCTTCATTGCATGAGGATGTCTGAGCAGCTCACTCATGGCCCATTCTAACACGTTTGCCGATGTCTCCATTCCAGCAGAAAACAACTCCTGCACCAATACATATAAAATGATAAAAGTTAGAGAATTTTTTCATGTTTGATAATTTGAAAAGAATAGCAGTGGGCGATGACATATGAACATACATATGTAATTGCCTTGATTATTTCACGTGTAACTTTTGCCCCCGTATTATCGTTCTTGGCCATCTCAAGGAGCACATCGATGATATCTTTACCATGACACCCTGCATCTGCTTCACCATTTCTGATGGTGGAGGCATTAATATGTTCATCTATCATTTTCTCAGCGAATGCATCAAATCTTGCGTTGGCCTTCTTTAGGGCCCGCTTGATACCTTGCAAATCAAGGCAATCCAAATAAGGAATGAAGTCTCCAATGTTTAAACTTCCGACCGCAATGGACACCTCGATCACCAGATCCGCGAACCCTTTGCCATCGGCCCCCAAGTCATTGTCGGAAAATTTCTTCCTCGCCAGTATTCGCCAAAGTATATTCGCTAGAGAAGTAGAGATGGCCTTGCTCACATTCACGGCAATCCTGCCACTCTCACTCTCTTCCCAAATGGAATGGATCATCGCAGACAGTTCCTCCTGTCGCACATGCTTGAAGGACTCGATTCTTTTGCCAGTGAGCAGTTCTAACACGCATATTTTTCTCATTTTCCTCCAGTGATCTCCATAAGGACTGAAGGCAATATCTTTAAAGTTATAGAAGAAATATTTTCCTACCGATGTTAGAGGTCGGCTGGCAAATATCAAATCATGAGTTTTAAGAAAGTGTTTGGCCATCTCGGATGAAGAAACAACCACAGTGGGTACAGAGCCAAAGCGCAGAAACAAAATGGGACCATATTTCTCAGCAAGATTTTTGAGAGCACGGTGAAGAGGAAGTCTCACTTGGTGGAAATTGCCGATGATTGGCCATGGATAGGGTCCGGGAGGCAATCTCTCATTCCTTCGACTCTGGTGCAATATCCAGCAGGAGAAGAAGAATATGAAAGTGGCTATTAATATTGCAGGCAGAGGCAGAGGCAAAGCCTGAAGCAACTTATCAAAACTCATAATGGAACATGCCCTCTTGGATCTTGGAACAACACGGTTGAAATGCAACCCATATCTGGTCCCTTTTTAAAGCCCTCCCGAAGTTTTAAAACGTTAATTTGAATTTACCAACTTTAAAAACGTTAATTTGAATCTACCAATTTTAAAAGTGGTGTAATGGTGTCTATCTATCATCAAAATTTTATTCATAAAAATAAAATTACAAAAATAAATTAAATTGTTCTTCCTCATTTAACATCAATCTTTTAATTTACAAAGTGTCTTCCAAATGGCACATGGTCGTTTGGCACGGTGGTCGGGAAAGTCGGTTTGTGGACTCTACCAGGGTTCGATTCACGGTTGCATGATGGCATGATGGGCTGCTCTGCAGCTATTTGTAACATTGAGTTTCGCTACTGATCTAGTAGATATGCTGAATTGCTTCCGCGCAACTGATATTGGTATCAATTTTGATGTACAAAAAATGTATATATTGTAAATGTTGCTTCTTCAACGGAGATGCTTTTCCCTCTTAAAAAAAATGTCTTCCAAATGACCTTCCTTTTCATTTTAAAAAAAAAATAAGAAACCCATCCTAACTCAATTCCAAAAAGGCTTTCTTACATTTGGAATCGTTTAATTTTAAACGTTTTTATATTTGCTGATTTGATTGAATTTGATCGTATGTGGACAAATTTGTCAGTGCGAGTACACCAAGTATCAAGTTTGACAAATTTTCCTTTTCATTTAAAAAAAAAAAGAAACCCATCATAACTCAATTCCAAAAAGGCTTTCTACATGTGGAATCGCTTAATTTTAAACGTTTTTTATATTTGCTGATTTGATTGAATTTGATCGTATGTGGACAAATTTGTCAGTGCGAGTACACCAAGTTGACTACGTAACTGCAGAAGGCTCCATTCACGACACTTCAAATATCAAATCATATCACGGAACGCTAAGGCTTTGATATAATCCTTGATTGTGGCCAATTTTTGGTTTGATCACTCTGCTGATTTTTGTTTTAAAAATCAACGTTATGAATCATTATCTAGATAAGTTTAAGTTTATTTATTTTGGCAGTTGTCTATAATGAGATTTTTTGAAAGTTTTTTCGGCCGGTTTTTCCGGTCAAAATCCGGCCGCAATTTATTGGAATCCCAAGTTTGATAGCTAGTTTCTGCACAATCAAAGAGTCCCAGGGGTTTTTCAGGGTGCTGAATCCAAATATGCAGTAAAAAAACCATTTTAACTGCTAAAAATCAAGATTTAACCTCATTTCTTCCGCCGGTTTCCGTCACCGGAATCTCCAAAAAGTCGCATTATAGACAACTCCTTTATTTTGGAATAATATTTTGATAATTTATAATTTAATTATTTATTATTTTATATCAAAAGTTATATTATGTTTTTTTATTTTTTTAATTAAACTGACTAATTAAAATAAATGTCATGAATATGTGCTATAGTTTTTGGGCATGTGATATTAGTAAGTCATAGTTTTAGCCCATGGTATTCATAAGTTAATGGTATTCATAAGTTAAAAATTCCAATGGTAAAATGGGATGCATATCTATGCTTAAGAATCTTGCTACATGTTTTCTTAAATGTAAATAGTTTTAACTCATATATATATTTTTTTTTATAATTAATAGTAAAACATATAGTTGACTATGGATGATCATTTTGTCCACCTCAAAATATACTTAATTAAATTCGATTAGGATTAATAATGTTTGACGATTGTTTGATCATGATTAACCATGACTAACTCTACTTGGGCATGACTACCACACATTGACCATGTTGACCATGGGTTAACATGGTTTGATAAATTTGGAGATGGTTTGACCATAGTTTCCTATGATAGATTATGGTTACCCATGTTAACAATCAATGGTCATGGTTGACCATGTTTAATCATGGAGACCTTGGTGGACCATGTTTGGCCACGAGGAGTGGGAAGAGCATGGGTTGTTCAAGATTGACTATGGTTGACCATGATTGAGTATGGCTAACTAAGATTGTTTATGGTAGAACATGGGTGACACTAAGTGACAATCGTTGACAATGCTTAACCATGTACAGCCATGCTTAAGTTTGTTTGACCACATTTGAGCTTGGTGAAACATGGATGAGTATGGTCAACATGTGGTTGACTATGGATACACATGGTTAATCAAGGTTGTCATTATTTACCTATAAATGACTATGGTTGACCATGGCTAACCATGAAGCCATTGTTGACTGTGGTTGACCATGTTCAACCATGTTGCTCGTGGTTGAACACTATTAACCGTGTTGATCACATTGACAATTATTGAAAATGGTTTAGCCACGTTTGACCTTAGTTGACCATGGTTGTCGAAGTTGGCTACACTATAGCATGTTTGACTATTTCTAACTAAGGATGATTATGGTTAAATATGGTCAACATATGGTCGAATTTGATTCATTACGGTTAAATAAGGTTAACTATCATCGACATATGTGTAGGTTTTAACTGAGTACATAAATTACCTGCATACAAACTCTGAAAACAGAAAATAAACAATGGCAAGAGCATATCACATAAAACAAATATACACAGAGATTTCCCCTGGATCCCAAAACCAGGACTACCAAATTCATTTTTCATTATGTTCCTTTCAATGTTACAAGACATATATATACACGTCGAAACATCCATAAACCCCAATCCATTAACCTTGGATTAGAACATAACCGTAGTTCCCTTGACCAGATCTACAAAATACCATGGATCAAAAACCATCATGCCCAAAACCATGTGTGAAATCCATACACAAAACCATAGGTAGGTCCGCCCACCTAATATAGGGTCCAATTTTTTTTTTCCTGGGCCCTGCCCCAGACCCTGTAGAGGGGGATTACCACACCCCTCAAACCCCCCACTATGCCCAATGCAACAAAGCAGGGGCTCTACCCCCCACTGTAACCCCTCGGCTTAACTACTAGGGCTAGTCGTGGAAAGAATATAACACAACCCAAAAATATGGTTAACTAAGGTTGGTCATTGTTAACTATGGTTACCAATGGTTGAAGAGGGTCAACCATGGTTGATGATGACTAACCATGGTTGATAGAATTGATGAGGATTGACAATGGTTAACCTAGGGTCAATAAGGATTGACCATAACTCACCATGGTAGACCATTGGTGACAAGTATTGACAAGGATTGGTCATAGTTAAATATGGTTCATCATTAATGACCATGTTAACCACGGTTGACCATTGTTGAACTATATTGAGCATGGTTGAATGTGGTTGAACTTCTCATCCATATTTGATCATGGTCAACTTGTTTGACCATTGATATGATCATAAAATCATGCTTGACTATGGTCAAGTATGGTTGGCTATGGGTGAACATGGTTGACCATGGTTGGAAATATTTAACAATAGATGGATATGCTTGAGCATGTTGACTCTGCTTGATGAAGTGGGGGACCATGGATTTCTAGGATGATCATGGTGGTCATGCTTGACTATAGTGACCATGGTTAACCATTGTTGAGTTGTTTCAAGCTTCGTTGAATATGGTTGATTAAGTTTGACTAGGTTGGCTATTGTTGGTTATTGTTGATCATGTTTTCTATGTTAAATATGTTGACTATGGTCAACCATGTTGCAATGGTTGACCATTATGGCCATGATTGACTCTTGTAACATTGAGATTTTGTGACCATGTTTAACCATGTTGACAACGGTTGACCATGTTTGACAATGGTGACTACATTAATGTATATCAACCATGGTCATCCCACAGTACAATGCGTATGCCATATGTTGTTCAACAAATTATGATTATGTTTATTGTTAGTCACATTATGATGAAATTTATTGTAAATCACATTGCAATGTCATTTGTTAGTCCACACATTGGAACAATGTTTGGTATTCATCACATTGTGACGTTGTTCATAGTTCCTAATATTGCAATGCCATTTATTGTTCATCACATTGCGATGAAATATATTATTCCTCACATTGCAATGTAATTTGTTGTTCGTCACATTGCGATAGCGTTTGTTTTCCATCGCATTGCTATGGCATTTGTTGTTAATCACATTGCGATATTGTTTATTATTAATCACATTGAGACATTTTTTTTTTGTTCGTCACATTAGGATAACATTAATTGTTCCAAACATTGTGTTGTCATTTCTGATGAGCAACGAATGACATCAATGTGACATCAACCATGTTAAGAAATGTTGAAAAATGTAACTAGGTTTGATATTCATACTTATTATTGTACTTGTATCAATATTTATTTTATGTAAAAATAAAAAGAAGAAAAACAATTATTATTATTTTTATTTTCTGGCCAAAGAATGTTCTTCATGCTTCTAGGGTTTATTAATTCAATAAGAAAATTTGTCATGAGTAAAAGTCCCATTTGGACTATTTAAAGAAATTTTTTATTTTGAGTCAAAAGAGTCAATTTTGTCACCACAATACCAAGTCTAGCAACCCATAAGGTGTGCCTCCTCATATGGTCGAACAACTATATATCGACAACTGTGCTCCACATTTTGGCAACCAATTAGTTGATTTCTGTGCAAGAGAAAGAAGAAAAATGAACAAAGTCTAAGGAGAGAAAAGAAGGAAAGAGGAGAGAGAAAACTGAATTAATCTATGCCCTAATATTTGTTCACATGTATGAGATTCTTCTATGGCTTTAAAAAATTGTTATAGGGTTGAAATTTCAGGGCATGCGATTTCAGAGAGGCTGAAATTTCAAGGATGGACCAAAATTCATAGAATTGATCAGTGTTGAATTTTGTTGACTTTGTTTGGATGAATATAACTTAGGTCATTGTGTCAGTTTTTTTCTTGGTCTTGGGTCTTGGACATCTCACTTTGATATGATTTTATAAGAAAATAATTTTTCTTAGGTTTTCCCCCTTGTGGGGTTTTGCCTTGGATTGGAGCTTACATATTTGTGTTCTTTGTCTCTTGTGATATTCATGTTTTGTACTTTTGTTAATTGCTTGATGAAGAAGAAGAACATAAAATCTAATAAATCCAAGAAACATTCACAAGTAATTATCATGATAGAAAAATCAACCATAATTTACAAGCCTATTGATTTCTTCACATGGTATGAGAGCTAAGGTTAAAGGAATAAAATGTGAAGATCACACTTTTTGGCACATTTAAAGACCCTTTTACACAATCATCTCACTCTCAAAGAACTCTTGTAGCATCTATATTTGAGGGCACTCTTTGCAACAACCACATCCCTTTTATCAAGCCTAAAGAAGAAGACTTGAAGCAATAACCATAACTCTCTTGAAGAACATCATTAAAGGGTCTTGAAATTATCTCATTCAAGTCACTTCATCAAAGCTACTTTAGGAAGATACAAAGTCTACAACATCTAATCTTCATGATCCAAGTTCTTATCATATATTCTCGTGTGAAATATGAGCTCAAGAAAAAGGAGTGTGAAGGTCTGTAGCATGCCTTCTATAACTTTGTGGAAGATCAGATCTCAGAAAAAATTTCCTATGGTATGCAAATTTCTATGATTTGTAAAATATCTATAGCATTATAACAAGAGAAGACATTATAATAACACTAGATAAAGGACAAGGCTTGAGACTTGAAAAGCGTAAGTTCTAATGAAATACAGGATTTTGTACCTATGAATATACTCTAAACTAGATGCAAGAATGTGAAACAGTTTGAAGCAATTAAAAACTATGGTATATCTCTGTAACATATATTATTTCTCCAAGCCTTATAACTTCGTAGAAAATCTGAATTTAAGAATTTCAACATTGCCTTCCAAAATCCATCTCAAAGTAAAAGGTATCAAGGATATTTTTTGGTTTGTAAGAATGTCTACTAGGCCAAGCCCTAAAAGGGTCTAGACCAAGACCTAGGAAAGAAAAACTATGTTAAAAAAATACTACTCATTTGAATAATTTCTCAATGAAGTATAAACTGGAAGAAGTACATGAGGATTCTAAATATCCTCTAAGAGGAAGATCATTATATTTATATCTATAAGATGGTTTGAGGAAACCAACAATTTGTAAATATAGATCTTTGAAGCATGACTATTGTGATACAAGTCACATAAGAGACATTATGTCTAATAGTTCAAGTTACAAGCTATAACAACTAACATTCAAACATCAACTCTTATCATACATGAAATCCAAACTTTCTACAATACTTTACAATTTTACCACTTTTTTGAGGCATTGAATATGAGGACCTTAGGGATAGTAAAGTTCATCACCGTGCGATCCAAGTATAATAGGTTTAATCCAATGACTAAAAATTCAACTGTGCTAAAACATTTCTTGTGGATTAAAGAAAGTCTTCCTTAGAGAAATTGAAGAATATCATTATATAATAAATGTGGAGGACATACATATGACATTTTTCTTTGGATTGGAATGTCACTTTGTATATGGTATAATGAAAAGGACCAACCTATATGAAGCTAATATCAATGAAACTAGTATGATAGGTTGTTATACTCATAAGAAGGACGATAAAATTGACATGCCAGTGAAGTTTGGAAGAAAATAGGAGAAACAACATTGCTAGCAGCTAAATAGCATTTTTGTGGTTTGTGCAATAGGTGAAGGATTGAAACACCTTTGTTAAATATAGCTAAAGATAAAGGATCATATATTTGCAAGAAGGGACAAGTTAGATTTGTAAAGGTATGTATAATTTATGTATGTGTTTCATGATCTATTTTGTTTATATTAAATTCACTTGGTCACAACAATGATCATTTGATAGATAGTAAAAGGGTCTACATAAATATGTATATTAGAGACTGTTGAGTAGCTCATTACGTGTGAAGACTAGGTTTTGCGATCAAGAAATGAAATGAATAAAAAAGATTTTTTAATGGTATCATCAGGGTTTTGCAACTAACCCATTTGCATGCTTGTAAAATTTGCAATTCCTAATATGACATATCTTGAAGACCTAGAAGAATCCAGGGGTTTACAACTAACTCTCTATTGTGGTTGTAGAACTTTACAGTTTGTCGGTGGAAGGTCTTGAAGAATTTGGCATCTAGGGTTTGTAAACCATTTCAAAAGTTTGAATTAGGAAACCCTAGGAATAGAAACCCTAACCAATTGTCTCCACTGTAAAAAGGAAAACCTAGTTCTTGAGTTTGACAGGAATGACATCATGGCAATATGGAGACAATGTTGGTGAACAGGTCCAGGATTTAGAGGGATATAACCCTATTCAAAAAGACAAGTACCCTACATTTCCTTGATTGCTGTTGTTGAACTGGTAAATCCCCTCTGCGGACAGAGGCGATCCCACTAGCCCAACACGGGTCTAGCAACAATCACACACGCTACACGCAGGTTCCTAATTGCATAAATCAAAGATCAATCAGAATGATCTACCTGGAATCCAACGCTATTTGTTGTAGAATAAACGTCGCTCCCGTCCTTTAGCTTTGGCTGGTCACAATCCTTACGCTCCACGTAAACGGACACCTGCACAAGCAAAGAACAATACAAACACAAGCGTAAAATCCAGTATATGCAATTATATATCGGTCAGACAAGATATAACTCAAATACCATTAGAAGACATATGAGTTGAACCATAATGATAGTCGTTCATTAATCAGTAAAAACAGAGAAAGATTACAACCAAAGGGTCCTGACGTTGAACCTCCTCTGACTGGGCCAGCAGCTAAATACGCCTTGCAAAGTGATCTCTTCTCTCTCAATATTTTGGCAGCATAACTCCTCTATAACTCTCAATTCTCACTATCAATCCAGCATAATCTCAGCACTCACCTTAGCTCTAGCCAAAAACTCGTTGGTTTAATGCAGGGTGACAGTCATTTATAGATGGAAGAGGAGGAAGTATGCATTGTATCCGGACACCTACTGAAGATTTGGCATTGTCCCAGAATAGCCACTGAACTTGGTTGTCATGGATAAAAAGAAGACACTCGACCACTTCCATGAGATTTTTCCCTAGAGAACTGCATGCGCAATGAAGGAAAAAACACTTTAGTGCGCGCTGGCCAAAAATCATAACCAAATTTGGGTGGCACGGGCTTTTTTCTGTGACAGAGCATCCATGGGCGCGCCCTCTTTGGAGGAACTGACCCATTGGCGTGGGTAAGACACTGTGGACCCGCGGTAATGGAAAAAGGGCACTTTTTAGGGCAAATATGCAAAAGGTGTCTTCAGGGATTTTGAAGTTCATACTTAGGAGAATCCAATGCAAGTGTTTTTAAGTTGTGTCACTAGTCACAGGTCCATAAATGTGTCCTCCAGTGTGTGACAGCGGGGATAACAAGGACGGTGACCAACGGTGACAAATTACTGCGTAACAAGCCATTTTGGCTCAATGTCAAGCTCTGCATGGGCCCTTATGGGCCAACATCAACCCTTCTGGTGTCCCTCTACCTCTCTATGTTGCTTATCCTTGGTCCTAGAGAAGATACTCCAACCCAACTATCCCTGCCCCTCACGGAAATAGCCCACTATCGAAAACATCTCGGCAGCTTCTCTGCTCTGCTTCAAAAAATCGAACTTCTGAACTCTGTGTGTGTTTTTCCAAGTGACCCTCAAGCCTCCTTAAATAATCTCCTCATTAACATTCAATGGCCCATATTAGAAGCTAATCAATGGCTAAGATCATTTTTCTTGGTCCTTGTCTTCTTCTAGAAGTTACATCCACAGTTTATATTAATACCCTTTAATTATTTTATTTTCCTAAGTTTAGACTTAGCGTCCCATTAAAAAATTAATTATTTTAATAAAATTGTTTCTGGGTGGAGTTTTCAAAAATTATTTATGGGTTCTTTGGAATACATGTGCCCAAGCCTCCCTACAAAATTTGAAACTTAGAGCACATTATATGCTACAGAAATCAACACAGAAGATGCACCTATGTAGAGGTTGAGTTCTGCACAATTTCCGTATATGCACATATCTTCTGTATATGTGCATATCTTCTATATATGCACAACTTCTATATATGCACATATCTTATTTATATGCGTATATCTTCCAAATATGCACACATATTCCATATATGCGCATATATTCCATATATGAGCAACTTGTGTATAATATGCATATATACAGAAGTTGCGCATATGCAAATCAGTGCACAACTTCCGTAATATTCATATACAAAAACCTCTATATATGCACAACTTCCATATATCCGTAAATCTTCTGTATATGCACAAATTTCACATATGCACATATATGGTATGTGCACATATACAAAGTTTGTGCATATATGGAATATGTGCATATACATAATTTATGCTCAACTTCAACCACTGTATATGCGCATATTAGTTTGCACATATACAAAAGATGCACCTATACAGAGGCTAAAGTTCTGCAGACATTTTGGAGGAAATTCCTAAATAATAAGAGCCTATTTCCTTAGGAATTGTGCAAGGAAATAGGGGTTCAAGAAGAGGTAGAAATTAACTAAGTTTGGGTGATATCTTCTTAGTGAGCAAAGAGATAGGTTATTCACTTGCAGGTTGAGATGAGATTGAGTTAGCAATTGTAATACATCTCTATTTCATTTTATTAATGCAAGAAGCATTAGATCAAGAAGGAGGATTTAGGAGGATGTATTTAAGGAGAGATGGACATATGAAAAAGTTAATGCATACCTAGGATATCACAAGCTTTGAGGTCCTTGATCTAATAGATCTAGTGATCCACAAGATGAGGTAGTCGAAGTTCAAGCAGCCGTGTTGGGGGGATGTATCGCTAATGGAAATGGGTTTAATTTTTACTTAAGTGAATCACATGGTTATGAGGCCATATAAATTATTCTTAATATACATAATTGAGGGTAACAATTCAATAATGAAAAGAAACCAGTGAAGGGGGTAAGGCCTAGACAACTGATTATCACAGGCCCCCGTGTATCTCTCGATGCTTGGTAGAGGATAGGTCCAAAGTTTTTAACCACTAGGCATAGGTAACTTAGTAGCCAAATTATAGGGCATATTTCCCTATAGGACATAGGTGTGGGAGCACTTTTCCCTAGAGGCAATTTCAAATGGTTGTTGGAAGTGTCGCTAATTTCGAATGGTTGTTGGAAGTGGCTCAAGTACTACTCGTTAAAACCAATTCCATACCTTGGTTAATTTTTTGGTTGTTGGAAACATCACCAATATTTTTGGAACATGGCCCCATTACCCTTGTAAAAGCCTTCGTAAGACCCATTTACTCATTCAGAGGAAGGATGTTAGGTCATTAGAATTTTTGTAGACTAGCTAGAGAATATATGGAAGATTCCATATATGTGCGCATATACGGAAACTTCCACATATGTGCATATATACAGAATCTACATGTATACAACTATGCACATATACAGAACCTTTCATATATGTGAAAATATATGGAAGCTTCCATATATGCACATAAATTTGCATATATACGAAAGTTGCACATATGGAACTATGCATATATATATATAAATATGCACATAGTTGTATATGCGTACATATATGTTATCAAATACAACTATATGAATAGATAGAATCTTCCATATATGTGGCATATGCACACATATAAAACTATGTGCACAGATGGAAGCGTTCATATATGTACACATATATGGAAGATTTCATATATGTGCACGTATATGGAAGCTTCTGTATATGCAATGTTTAAGTTTCCATTTCTCCATGAAAAGTATCCATAGGTGTTGTGGTTGTGAGGAGAGGGTTGTTAATCAACAAGTTGAGCATCAATGGTTGTAGGCCGCTTAGAAATTCCCCTGCAACAAAATACTCCTGGCCTAACATGCCTCTATCTCGCCTATCGCTTGCCAAGATGATGGAAGGAGAGGGAGAGTAGATTTGACGTGAGAGTAATTATTCTTGTTGCTGCTATGTAGACCTGTTTGAAGCCCTAGAAAGAGTAGAGGAGATCACGTTGGGAGGAAAATTGATACCAATGTTTCGTGAGAGACATCAAAGCAGCATTCTTATGAAACTGGTATAAGCATTGGTTTTGGCCACTTGACGTTCAACACGAGTGTGAGATAGTTGTAGGTCCTAGAGATGCCTTCTCAGCAAATTGAAAATAGCCTTGAGTTTTTTGCTGATTATTCATATCTTCATTGCTTCCAAGATAACTACAATGTGTCTAATATGATAAGGGATTCTAAGGTAAAAGATAACCATGTGGTCATCACACTATGGAAATTCGGGAGTGCATCCTCTCCCCCTACCGCCGTGATGAACATGGCCTCATTCCCTCACCATGGCAACATACTGGAATAAAGAGATGCTTAAATGAAGGCTTCAATATGAATATCCTTCTATGTGCCATTTTAATGCTTATTCTTATCCATGTTTTAGGAAAGTGTTTCCTTTCTACTCTAATAGTGTCATACAAGATAAAAAGACTACACAAGTACTATTATGCATGGGGTGTCTCAACAGTGGATGCAAATCCTTGTAGGAAATGGAATTCCTTGAACATATTAAGTTAGAGAAACCATGATCGGTTTTTGCTTTATTTTTTTCAATGATTCAGTTATGTTATCTTTCCATATATACAGAAGTTGCACATATACAAAATATAAGTTCCATATATATGTGCATATACAAAAGTTGCACATATACGAAAATCATCTTCTATATATGCATGCTTCAATATATATGTACATATACATAAGTTGCATACATAAGCCATCACTTCCATATATGTGTATATACAAATGTGCATATATAAAAGATGAGTTTTGTATATGTGCAACTTCTATATATGCACGTATATATGGAAGTGTTCATATACGGAAGATGGATTCCATATATTTCTAACGTCTATATATGCACAACTTCTATATATACACATAGATATGGAAGCGTGCATATACGAGAAGCACACATATGCATAAATGCAAGTGTATTTATGAAAGTCAACTTCTGTATATGTACTTTCATATCTATATGCATATAGAGAGGTCAACACATGGAATATGGTTTCTATATAGGTATTGAAGAAATATTTCAAATATGCATGCTTCTATATATATGTGCATATACAAAAGTTGGCTTCTGTCTATGTGAAGATTTTGTATGCACATATATATGGAAACATGCATATATAGAAGATGACTTCTGTATATGTGCAACTTATGTTTATGCACATATATATGGAACTCATCTTTCTATATATACAAATTTTGCATATGTATGGAAGATGAGTTCCATGTGTATGTGCATATACAGAAGTTGCACATATACGGAAATCATCTTCCATATATATACGATTCCATATATATGTACATATAAATAAGCTACATACAGAAGCCATCCCTTGCACATATATATGCATAAACAAAAGATGGCTTATGTATATGTGCAGATTATGTATGCACAGATATATGGACATGTGCATATATGAAAGATGACTTCCATATATGTGCAACTTTTGTATATGCACATATATATGGAACTCATCTTCCGTATATATAGAAGTTGCACATATAAGAAAGATGAGTTCCATATGAATTTGCATATACAAAATTTGTGCATATATGTACATATATCGTCCGTATATGCACACTTTCATATATGTGTGTGTGTGTGTGTGTGTGTGCATATACAAAAGCTGCATATAGAAGCCAAGTTTTCCATATATATGTATATATATATATAGAAGTTGTACATATACAAAAGATAGCTTTTGTTTATGTGCAACTTCTTTATATGCATGTATATATGGAAGCGTGAATATATGGAAGATGGATTTCGTATATGCATAACTTCTATATATGCACAACTTATATATATACACATAGATATGGAAATTTGCATATTCTGAAATCACACATGTGCAAGTGTATTTATGAAAGTCGACTTCTATCTATGTACTTGCATATCTATTTACATATACAAAATTTCACACATGGAATATGATTTCTATATAGATATTGAAGTCATGTTTCATATATGCATGTTTCCCCATATATAGAAGTTGCACATATGTGTAAGACATCCTCCGTATATGCACACTTCCATATATGTACATACACATAAGCTACATACATAAGCCATCACTTCCATATATATGTGCATGTAATGTTCCTGAATAGGAATATAAGTAATGTAAAGCAAATAATCTATGCAACAGAATACAAAAATGAAATACACATTAAACACCTATGGAAATGCTACAAACAAGGAACTGTTGATGCAGTTTATTACTTTTTTGAAGGAAAAATACAATGGATAATAAGATGGTGCACCTAGGCTTGTCTCAATGGACAAGCATGACCAAACCCAGGGTAGAAAATCGTTGAACTGAAGGCTGCCCAACTGTTGCACCAATCTGCACTGTGCAACCCAGAAAACTAACTGTTTGCTGAAAAGGGACTGCAAGCAACTACACCTCTGAAGCTTGGAAAATGCTACAATTTTACCTCAAGCTCCTTGACCAAAACCCGCAAAAACCTAGAAAGGGTTTGGCCTATCTTCGAGCAAAAGCCAAACCCACAAAATGGTATGAATTCCCTAGCTAACTAAAAATTCTCCCTATTATATGAATTAGGATTTCAGGCCTGATTATCAACCAGAAAATTCTGAGATTTTAACCACAGACTCCTCTCAGAAAACCCAAAAAAACCCACGAAGGAATTTGGTTGGTTTAGACTTCTGAAATTCGACGCCCTAGGAGCCTAGCTTCAGTTGCAACTGTAAAAGTCAGTTTGTTGGAATCTACCTGTAAATCCTCCTAGAAATGGACCCAAAGTGTTGGGCTGACCTCTGTTATTAATCCCTGACTTCCCAGATTGGATTCCAGCCGATGGCACCTACTCCTTAGCTCCACGAAATTACTGGTTGGCCTCTACACTATCCCCAAGCCTAGTAATTCAAACTGCTAGGATGTTGGCTCCAAAACTCACAAGAAAGGTTGGCACTTTGTTGATCTCCTAATCCTCTAACTCTCCAAGCAATTTCTTGATCATTGATAGCTCCAAACTCCCCCTGCATGTTCTCCATCTAGCAAAAAATACACACTCCCTATTGTGGTTGAATGGTAGTACTGTAACACACTCCCGGAACACCTAAAATACTTATGGAACTGCCTCTCTAGGGAGGGAACGGATGGTCCCCAAAATTAGAGTTTGAATCTCCCACATGAGAGATTCATGGCTAAACAACTGGTTGACTCATCTAAACAACAGAGTGAACAATCAAGTAATTTTGATTGCAAGGTGTAAGAATGAATCCCAAAAATGAGGGTTACTCCCTCTTTATAACTCCTTGGGCCTCCCTCCTTATAATTCCTTCGGCCTCCCTTGCCTCATGTGTACCCCTCCATCCACCTATTCGACTTTCCCTCCAATCTATTCGAATGGGCTTATTAGAATTCCCATGTGGGTGGCCCCCACATTCCACTAGAAACCAAATTAAGTCAAATTGCCTCTTAAGTCCCTAAGTAAAAAATGATGGGTTCTCTTCCTTAGCCAAAATTATGCAAAATTGTGTAGCAGCACCCTGTTATAAATGTGTTTGAGAAGGGACATGACAGTCCTCCCCTCCCAAATGTTGCTTTCCCTCAAGCAGCCTCAAAGATGGGTGCTCCAATATGTGCTCACCCTCCCAGGTGACATCCTCATTCGGAAAATTCTTCCAATGCTCTAAAAATCGCTTGTCATCAAGCAATGACTGAACAATCATCCTCTCTAACTTTTTCTCCCCACTGTCATTGCAACATGTGCCAGGGTACCATATGTGCCACTGAATCATCCCTGACCTTATTGTCCTGATATGAAAGAATTCTTCAATACCAAGATCCCAGGCCATCATGTCCAACATGAAGCTCTCCTCGTTTCACTCACTATCATGTCGGGTGCAAGTACTAGAATTCCCTTGCTCCATTAGTGACTTGCTAAAGCCCAACGGAAGATCTTTATGATATCCCCCTGCAATAGTCGGTCCATCCCTAAAGGTTATTGAGATGTGAAGAGTCATGATGCCCCAGTTCCCTGCTAGCCCCAAAGTGGTGCCACTCTGTTGACCCTACACTACTCTGACTATGTCATACTCCCCATCGTCCACAGACGATATCCTCCTCTCCTGGAACTTGATGGTGGAATACTAAAAAAGGTGAGAAACATCCTGCCTGGGCATCTCCATGGCACCAAGGCCTACCCATCCAAATCTAACTCTGAACTTGTGCAACAATAGAGAATGTATGCCTCCCCATATGATGAAACCCTCTGTGAACCCCCATGTGTCATCCCAAGAGTGAACTATATCACTCTCTGTCATGACTCCACTCATCACGAGTGATCTACCAATCAACTGAATCCTTGCATCCCATAGGAAGACCTACTATGGCATATCCCTGACAACCAATGGAATCCCTTTCGACCTCATCTCTAGTCACTGCATGCCACCCATATATAGGCTCCATACATCATGAACTAATCTGAGGCATGCTAAACCATTTGGTAACTGCCACTGTGTAGTATTGATGACCACTGGAAACCACGTGTGCCCCCCTGAATGAAACCAATAGATGGGCATCTGATACACGCAATTGAATAAGTGTATGTGGATCCATCCTACTCCTGCCAACCATCACCACTGGTTCGGCTACTCGCCCCATGGAGAATGTGTTGATACAATGTCAAGAACCCAAATATATACTGGACAATTATCTCAGTCATACATGGTATCCTCTGCTTATGCATTGTCTAGACATGCCCTACAGAAAGAGTGAAATGTGTCTCCAATGTGACCAGATCCCCAGGCATAGGATCAGTGATGAATGATATGCCATCCCTATTAGTGATGACCTCATCCCTTGACCCGTGGGTTTCAACTCGTGCACCAACTCGATGCCTCCATTGAGAATTCTCCCCTCTATCACATTGTGTCATCCAAATATCTTGGGTGAGCTCCCCATCCCCTGCTGCTCGTGCCCAGAGTGTCAAAGGACAAAAACCAGATCACCCGTTCCTGTAAGTGACCTAGAAGAGGGTGAGGAGTGTGAGTCCCCGCAGATACCATCAACTATCGCCCATCTATGTCCCCATCGATCTTGGGTGAACTACACCCAAAGGTATGCCCAATATCTTCGTCCATGGGTGTCTTTGGAGGAAACACTCCAAGACCCCATTGTGTAACACCATACGCCTCTGCATACCACTGATCATCCCAGTACTCCTAGACATGCTATTGTACACCGTGGCCTACCCCTGTACACTATTGGATACCCTTGGCTGCAGCTATGCCATCTTGTACCATCATGCTTCCTACCTGTGTCACTACAGCTGTCACTCCCCACATGTACTCATTGCGATGTGAGGCACTCCCACTTCGCAACACAGTCCAACACACTACAACACACCACTATGCATCTCCATGCCCACCTATAAACCACTTCTCAGTGCTAGATGCTCCCACATATCCCTGGATATGATGGCCTAGAGCCATGTATCTACTTGTTAGGCAACACCCGATCAATATCATCACCTCCACCATCGCATCATTATCCCCGTCGATGAATGCATATTCCCTCTAAATCCCCCTTAAGGGATCCGAGAAGTGACTCTCCCTATGTGTCAGTAGTGATGCCACCACTGCTATGCTCTTCTATTTCCTTTGTGCCCCGCATAAAAGTGAAGATCCCCCACCTCCATGCAATACACCATCTAGTGGCCTACCAATGCCACCTCCTCCGACAAACTCTTGCCAGAGTATGTTGATCACACAGTGATCCCATCTACAAATGCATACCAAGAAAACCAAAAGATTATGTCCATAAACTGGTCGGCCACTGGTGCTGACCGAGACTCCCCTAAGGAATGTGCATGCTCAACTGTTAGGTCAACTACACCATCCTAGTTGTAGTCAAGTGGCGTACATGGGAAATGATAGGTAGTCCCTCCCGGATCCCAATGCCAATCAAGTCTTCCATCATCCTAGTGCCTGGAAACTCCTGTTGAGCTCCACCTAGGTCCACTACCATCTCCATAGTCCACTCCACCGGGTACCAACTCTCTCGCCACCCAACCCCAAGAGAGGGATCAAATGCACGAACTCCCACACATAGAACAACCCCAGCATGCGGTTTTGCACCATGTGCAACTTAGGTCATCTCATATCGTTGTCTTGGTCAATACATACAATCTAACTAGGTGGCTCTATCTCCCTCTGTCCAATGGGCCAAGGTAACCTAACAGTATTACCAACCCCGTCTATGTATGCCCGAAAATTTGGGAATCCAACTGCACCAGTAAGGAATCCAACTGTCCCCCAACGTGAGTCAATTTGGCTATGGACTTGGTACAAACCACTCTCATGCCCACCAACTCCTCATTCTAATACAGAATCGCCTCTCGCACTAATGCGACCTTCCTTTTTAATGCTAGAAGGTCAGCCTGAAACTAATGGAACTATCACGGGAATCTATCACCTATAAACTTGGTCACGAATCAAGATACCTTAGCAATTGTTGGCATCTTGTCTAGGGATGGCACCCCCTCAACAAATGGCTCTATGCAAGTAGGCTTTATCCTCTCCACCAGGGTGTCAACTATGGCTATAAAAGAGGTCTCTAATAAAGGTGACTCTTGCGCCACACTGGGTATATCGATGTGCTCCTCACAATCCTGTGGGATCTCAGCACCATGCTCAACCTCCTCCTCATGCTCCTAATATGTAAAGCCAGATCTCCACCAACAAAAAAGCCCCCTGGTCTCACCCTCTAACTGTCTATGTCCTGTCTACTCCTTTTTAGGAGATCTGGTGCCCTGATCTAGTCGACTTTCCCCACATGATGTAGATGGATGCACCCCCACAGCCTGCTCACCTCTAATGTATTTGTTGTAAGGGTGAGGATGGGTTTGGTCTATCACCGTCCTCAATTGGACCAACCTCTCATCGTCCCAATGAATTCTACCCCAAAATTTATTCATACCGGATTTCCCTTGAGCCATTTGTTTGTCTCTAGTTTCACCTGTCACTGTGCACTCATACCTAAAGCTTCCATGATCTTCTAGCTAATTTCCCACAATTGGGCCAATATCATGCTTTGATACCATTGTAATGTTCCTAAATAGGAATACAAGTGATATAAAGCAAATAATATATGCCACAAAATATAAAAACGAAATACAAATTAAACACCCATGGAAATGCTACAAATAAGGAACTATTGAGCCATTTTATTACTTTTCTGAAGGCAAAATACAATAGATAATAAGATGGTGCACCTGGGCTTTTCTCAATGGAAAAGCATGACAAATCTCAGGTGAGAAAATGACTGAGCTGAAGGTTTCCCAACTGTTGCACCAATCTGCACTGTGTTGCCTAGAAAACTGTCTGCTCATTGAAAAGGGACTACAAGAAAATCCACCTCCAAAGCTCAAAAAATGCTACAAATTTAACCTCAAGATACTTGACCAAAGCCCACAAAAACCCAAAAAGGGTTTGGCCTATCTCCAAGCCAAAGTCGAACCCAAAAAATGGTGTGAATTCTCGAATTAACTAGTAATTTGCCATATTATACGAATTAGGATTAAAACATTGAATAGCATCCAAAAAATTATGATATTTTAACCATGGACTCCTCTCAGAAAACCAAAAAAAACCCATGAAGATATTTGGTTGGTTTGGACTTCTGAAATTCAACCCACTTGGAGCTCGGCTTCAGCTACAACTGCAAAACTCGGCCTGTTGGAATCTGCCTGTAAATCCTCTCAGAAATGGACCCAAAGTGTTGGGATGACCTCGACTATCAATCCCCTGACTTCCCAGATGAGCTTCCACAAAATTGTTGGCTAGCCCTCTACGCTATCCCCAAGCCCAGTAATTCAAACTGCTAGGATAATGGCTTTGTTGGCTCCAAAACTCACAAGAAAGATTGACCCTTTTTTCCTCTCCCAATCCTGTAACTCTCCCAGAAATTTCTTGATCACTGATAGCTCCAAACTCCCACTACATATTCTCCAGCTAGCAAGAAATATGCACTCCCTATTGTGGTTGAATGGTAGTGCTATAACACACTTTCGGAACTCTTGAAATACTTATGGAACTGCCTCTCTAGGGCGAGCACGGATGATCCCCCAAAGTAGAGGTTGAATCTTCCGCTTGAGAGATTCGTGGCTAGAGCGAAAAGCCAACTACTTTTGATTGCAAGGTGTAAGAATGAATCCCAAAATGAGAGATGCTCCCTCCTTATAATTCCTTGGGCCTCCCTTGCCTCATGTGGGCCCCTCCATCCACCTATTCAACTTTCCCTCCAAGCTATTCGAATGGGCCAATTCAAATTCCCATGTGGGTGGACCTCACATTCCACTAGCAACCAAATTAAGTCGAATTTCCTCCCAAGTCCTTAAGTCGAGAATGATGTGTTCTCTTCCTTAGCAAAAATTGTGTAGCAACACCCTGTTACAAATGTGTTTGAGAAGGGACATGACAGTGCATATATTGAAGACAACTTCTGTATATTTATAGCTTCTATATATGCACATATATTATGAATCGTGCATATACAAAAGATGGCTTCCGTATATATGTAACTTCTATATATGCAAATAGATATGGAAGTGTGCATATATGTAAATCACACGTGCAGAAATGTAATTGTATTTGTGAAAGTCAACTTCTATATATGTACTTACATATTTATATGCATATACATAGGTCCTCACATGGAATATGGTTTATATATATTATTATATATATTATGTCATATTTCATATATACATGCTTTCATATATATGTGCATATACAAAAGTTATGCATATATAGAAGATAACTTCTGTATATGTGAAAATTGTGTATGCACATATATATGGAAGCATGCATGTATGAAAGATGACTTATGTATATGTACAACTTCTATACACACACACACACACATACACATATATATAGAACACATCTTCCATAAATAGAAAATTTCTGCATATACATAAGATGAGTTCCATATATATGTGCATGTACAAAAGTTGCAAATATATGGAAGTCATCTTCCATATATGCACATTTCGATATATGTAGATACAAAACCTGCATACATAAGCTATCACTTCCATATATATGTGCATATATAAAAGATGAATTTTGTATATGCATGTATATATGTAAGCATGCATATATGAAGGATGGCTTCCATATAGGCATAACTTCTATATATACACAACTTTTGTATATGCACATAGACATGGAAGTGTGCATTAGGGAAATCATACATATGTAGAAATGAAAGTATATTTATGAAATTAGGCTTATATGTGTACTTTCATATCTATTTGCATATAGAGAGATTCACACATGGAATATGATTTCTATATAGATACTGAAGTCATATGTGGTATATGCATGCTTCCATATATATGTGCATATACAAAAGTTGCACATATATAAAAGCCATCTTCTGTATATATGTATATTTTGTATGCTCATATATATGGAAGCACGCATATATAGAAGATGACTTCCGTATATGTCCAATTTTTGTATATGCTTCCATATAGATGTAATCGGTGCCATTAGATTGAACACTTGATCAGAGATTTCCCACTACATGGAGAGTTAATAGAAGACAAAGGGTTGCTTTGGGGGATTTTGGGAATTAGAGGGTTCCACTGGAAAGAGGTGGTGCACATAATGAATATGTAGGGTCGGGATGTCCTTTGCCACATAATAAATGGGCAAGGCTGGGATCTCCTATGCCAGCAGAGGTTATCGCCCCACCGAATCAAGCAAATGGAGAAGCATGAAAATAAATTGATGCAACGAAGACCAAGAGCCCCTTTCTAAGCTTGTAGGTTTGGAGGAGATCCATGAAGAGTTAGTTCCACATCCTACGTAGCCAGGTACCTCCCTCCTCACCTCATGTGCTCTTTCTCAATTTGATGTTGTTATTTCTTCTATTTCGAGGTCTGGGCCTTCTAGGCCTTTTCCTTCTGTTTTCATATCCGTAGATATCTCATGCACACCTCTTGACAACCTTGTAATTTCCATCTCTCCTTTAGTCTGCTTTATGGAGCTTTCCTCATGCTCGAAACCTTCCCTACAAATCCATGACCTAGGTAGGCCACGAGATTTCAAATGAAAAGATCTTGTGACTTCTTCATTTCCCCATCGAATGTAGGTGTATTTTCTTTCTTGAACTCTCTAGCAAATATCCCCTATCAATCCTCCTATAAGGATGATAACAATGACGACCATGATACCTGTCAGAACCAGAACTAGAATAGTACCTATGTCCATCACCTCTCCTATATGGAGTATCCAAGAGTCGGCCATCTCTAATCATGTCATCTCTATCTGAGGTGTTCCCACCATGAAATCTACTTCCACATGCCCCATTAGTTTTTCCCTCCGTCTCATCGATGATCCGAAGTGGTCATTATCTCTGCAATTCTAACAAATTGTGAAGGATTACTGCATTAACCTCTGCATGTTTTTCCTATGTTTGCATGATTTGGTCATTATATTATTTACCACTTCTTAATTTTGCCTTCAAACTTCTCAATGTGTTTGCTAAGCCAGAAGAATGCCCAATACCATGTTTCTCATTTGATCCATAGGGAGAGTCACAGGAACTGTAGTCTACCATCTTGCTAGTCATCTTTCACACATAAATATTCATAAACCATTAGAATTAAAAAAAAAAATCTCCATATGAACAAACTAAGATATGAGCTTCTAGTAATAGTAAAATTTACTCTCTTACGTTGTTTCATTTACTCAAATTTCATTAGAATAAAACACGCTCATGTATGCACTCATAAACAAGTAAATTTTCCATAGTTTTATAATATACTAATTCGTTTTCTATCCACATGTAATTCCACTTAATTACACATCCACTTCCCTTTTTCCATGCACATTCATTCCAGTAACCAATACAATATATAAAAAATATAGATATACTAGAACAGATTACGAATATTACCAGTCCTACTCTCACGACTAAAAAATAGACAACATGCATATAATTCTTTTCATATAACTAGCATTTAATAATTCTCTAGAATTTTCTAACTGTATTTATAAATTGGAACTACACTTAGGCGATCCAATCTCCTCCTAACCTTGAATTAAGTCCTCCAGTTCCCCCCGATCTAAGATATGATTACCAGAGAATCAACAACCTCTTGTGATTCTTGGTAATGTATTGTGTACATTACTTCCCTAACATATTTTTCCTTAGCAGCATCTCACTTTTCATGGGTCTGCCAACCCATGAAAAGAGAGATCTTGCTCTTTTTTTTTTTTTAAGGCTAACTTAATCAAATCTTATTAATCAACCCCTCAAATTTTTTTAGGAGTTATTTATGGGAATATTGTCTTGATCTTATTCACCAATATTGGTTTTCGGATCTTGGCAAGAATATCTTAACGCAAGTGTTTCTTTCTCAAGTAATTTATAGATTTCTTTTTCATTAATAAAATTCACATATTATATCATCATACTTTATTGTTCATTTAAAATCAAAACCATCATGGTTTCCTAACCATCACATCTAAAAATAGTTCAATCTAAAAAAAAAAAAATATGACATAGAAATACAGGGTATTACAAATTCTTCCCATTGCATTATTGTGTAGGCCATGTTTTCCTAGTCCTTTAGATAGTGACTCCGCCAACTTACTCTGCCATATTTGGAAAAACACCAAACTAAAACATGCGGAAAAGGTCCTCAACCACTGAAAGATCTACAATCTTTGACTTCTGGGGGTACAGACTTTGACTGGCCATAACATTCAATATAGGAGGCCATTTTTTATCTTCCACATACTAATGGAAATCTCTTTTCAAAGATCCTGCACCATATCCTCCATGGCTTATAACATACTTTGTAATAATATTTGCTTTTACCTTCATCCTCATCACCTTTTCCATCAATGGAAACATATTTCTAACATGTTCAGCTCAACTTGGTAATCACCTTGCTGGACATAAACTTCATAGTAGAGCTACAACTGACTGACTACATGAAGAATTGATATTAGTCAACTTGCTAAGGAAAATCAATCCAAATTACAACAATATGGTTTAACTCGGAAAACCATCTACTAAAAGGATAAAGAAGGTGAAACATATATCTAGACCCAACAATGCAATATCTTAATATTAGTGACGATAAATATTTAGTTACATGTGACCTAGTAAGGTAGAGGGATTTTGGATAGTTAAGCCACCATAATCGATTCATTTTTGGCATGTATCAAGAGATGATATAGGTCTTCTTAATATAAGCCTCTTGTGGGCCAATCACAAATGTAATGTTCTATAGATTAATACGACCTCTTTATTTATTTATTCTCCCTCATTTCTTAGTGTGTGCTTGTGTTTTATATCTACCCTTGTATTAAAAATTTAAATTTCAACCACACCACACAATAACATTTTCACACTATAATCTAGATTATAAATCCAAAATATATTTACTTGAAGCAAATTGTTTTTAACTCAACACCACGAGAAGGGTCAACAAAATATAATCACTTCAAAAAAGGAAAAAATAATCAAACACAATTATCTTGATACACATCTTGAATTTTTATACTTTGGCACAAAAGAATACTATATAGCTGCAAAAATGTCATGATACAAATATGATGTAATAGACCATTTCTGCTTCAAACTTCAAATCCTAAACTCGAAACCTACAACTTGCATCCCATGTAGAAAATATGTATGCTTAGTCCAAGTTTCAATTCTTTATATACAACAGCCAACATTTTGTACTCTTCAAAGGTAGCTTTCTACATTTTTTCTTTCGCATGCCTTTCTGAAAGTTGTTCATTACTTATACACAACATAACTTTTGTATGTTTTGGAATTATTTCTACGAAATAAGTACCTCTATATACAAAATTAATGTGTGACATTATCTGAGAGAAGTAGCTCATGGAATCATATAAGCGCCAATATACCATGATCATTATGCCCAAAAGGGAAGCAAGAAGAGAGTTATCCCTCCTATTAACATATTGATTCATTGGTTGCACTGTGAATATGCTTATTACGTAACTAATGTAGAAGAGTTGTGGAGTCTTAACATGGGGATCTAGTTTTATTAGAACAAATGTGGCTTATGTGGTAGACATTGTCTTGATAAAAAAAGTATCATTTTATGTTTAATGAGATAAAAATAAATAAATCATTTTCTAGATTAAAAGTTAATGTTCTTCTTTTAAAGATTTTTGGAAATATTATTAATGTTCCCTTGAAATAAGGGGAGGTAGGCTTGGTAAATAGTAGGTTGGATGTTGGTTATTAACTAAAGAATCAATAACCTTGTATAAAATAAGGCATCTAAGATCCAAAAATATAATGTAAATGTTTATGGTTATTTTTATAATTTTGATTTTTCTTAGTTTTACATGTTGTGGGGATACAAAGAGGAATATTAATCTATCTAATATTGTTGGAGGAATGGTTGGATTAAGTTATATACCCTCTATCCCCATACCAAGGGACCAGATGGAAGGGTTATAACATATATCATATCAAGATTAAGAGAAAAATGGCTTGGCATATTAGGGACAACAAATGCTCCCATGAGTTAAACAAAGAAGAAAGAGCTAGAGGGGGTTTCACTTGAGAGGTGAAAGGGTTGATGGAAACTTTCTAGTGGAGTATTTAAAATGTATCTTGAAGTATAAAATGAAATATCATGCTAAAAAAATGAGCAAGAGATGGGAGCCACAACTTGATTTCAGAGAGAGAGAGAGAGAGAGAGAGAGAGAGAGAGAGAGAGAGAGAGATGTGCTTTATAATTGAGCCTCTTTTCCAAAATTCTGTCAATTTGATAAAGAAATTGTTACTCTTTTTATCTTTGTAATGTATTATGAATTCTTCCTTCAAAATAGAATGAGATGCAATAGAGGCATTTCATTTATAAATTCATTAGTAACACATATTTACCTTTTTTGTAGAGGTGGCACACGGTTCATGGGAGGTTCACTTGGTAAACCTAATTTCTTTATGACATTTTTAATTTTTACCCCTAGTATGTTCATATGAATATTTGACATATGTATATGACATCTACTTTAGAAAATGGAGCCTATTATATGCTACTTGAGATTTGCGTCAAGATCACCAAAGATGTCCTTATGAAATAGAAGATCTGATTTCATCTTCATATACTTTTAAAGTTGTGATAATTTCCATTTCTAATGGAAATATTTTCATATTTCATTGAGAATTTTGATAAGGTACAAGGGCTAGAGATGTATCACCATTCTCCTTTATGATATACTTTTCTCTGAACAATAAAATGACAAATACATATATGCTCACTTTGATAATTCAAGGATTAACACCTATTACTTCTAACCACTTGATGATCAAATTAGAAAATGTGTCAATAGTTCATTATTAGAATTTTCAAGGTATCATAATAGGCATCTAGAAAAACCTATTATCTCTTGACGATTAAAATAAAAAAGAGGAATTATTTCTTACTAAAGACTCATATAGCTCTAGGACATTTTCTACATAGTGTCATGAATTCTTCGTAAAGTATAAAGTAAGTTAACATAAAAAGAATTTAAAACTTTATACAAATTCATTTCATTGTAAAAATAATACTGTATCCAAATAATGTGCAAATACTAGCTTTAAATTGATTATAGACTTGTACTAAAACCTCCTCTAATAAAAGATCAAGAATGATAATCATCATTCTTATGGAGGGAATTAAATATTTAGGATTTGGTTTGGATGAATATCTTGTGCTCCAGAGTTAGGGTTGTCCAATTTCACTTAATTCTACATCCTAAAACTTTGATGGCTTCACAACCTTCCCGCTCCATCCATTAATTTTTTGTTAGATGAAACCCCTTGCACCTTATATGTATATTCAAATTTTAATTTAAAACCCACCCTTACCACCTTAAAATCATCCCATATATTGGATTACATTTTAACTATATTTAAAACACTCAATATGAATTCACATGCCGTGATATTAGTTTACAAGCTAACATGCCATGATATTAGTTTACAAGCTAATCCCTTGTGACATGGTGTAAATGAAATATTGTCTTCATCTTGAATAGCCATGTCATGGGATCATTAATATAATTAGACATTCTCATATTGATTGATCTTAAGAATGAAGTAATTCCTTAGCCCCATGTTGAAACCACAATTCATGGATGTTGGTGTGACTAATGATAAAAATTTTGGGATTTAAATTTATTATTATTGAGATCTGTTAGCATTTTCACCCTATGTGACCTAAACTCATTCCTTTTGTCCTATTTATCATCTTCTTGTGAAAAATAGTTCCTTAGCCCCATGTTGAAACCACAATTTCATGGATGTTGGTGTGATTAATGATCAAATTTTTGAGATTTAATTTTCTCATGTTTGATATTTGTGAGCATTTTCACCTTATGTGACTTAAACTCATTCTTTTTGTCCTATTTATCATATTCTTGTGAAGAATATTTTAGGACAAGGAAGTTAGGTTTGATAGGTCCTTTTCAAAGTCATCTTTCATGTATTTGATATCATCCTTGCATAACATCTTGCATAACATCTCTTTGAAATACACCTTACTTTCCATCTTAGACTTGAGATGTGACAATATTTTTCTTTAGTTCATTAGCTAGTGTATATTAAATTTTATTTTAATTCAATTCAATTCATAAATATCTTCCATGGGTAAGTTAGTATAGAGTCATTGAGAATCCCTCGAAAAGCTTAAACAACAAAACATTTATCATTTAGTTTGTCCAATCGAATTTTAGTGGGAAATTTTTAAACGGAAAGGATTATATCTTACTCATGAAAGAATTAATATATTGTGATGATCTTGCATGAGCCTTTATCTAAAATGATTTCAGAATTGTGTGCTAGGCAAAACGGTCTCTAAAAATTATAATTCCACATGGTGTTAAGACCTTTACATAATCCTGCACCGACTTTTGATAAACGAAGAACGATAACTGGAAAACAAAATTCACAAGGTTATGTACACATTAAAAAAACGATGACATTAACGATGGATTCCATTTTTCCCTTGATGAGAAAAGGAAATAGCTCTTTGTACTACACTTTGATATCCCAATTCCCCGGCGGAAAAGAAACAAAAATATTAACATTGGATTCTAAATTTGTCACCATGACAAAAGGAAATACCACTTTTGGATATCCTGATTCGAGAGATAGAAAGAGTTGGAGTTATTCACGTCGTTTTTTAATACAAAGAGTGGCATGCTCATACCCAGGGATGGAATTTGACAGGTGAATTGCTTCTCGGATGGAATTTGACAGGTGAATTGCTTCTTATAAGGTGATTTTCCCGTCAAATACAATGAAAATATTTATAAAAATTTAAAATCTTTAGAATTGTGAAAGAGGCGTAAAACCGTCATATTCGACTAATAAGTCTATTTTGAAATTCCAACCCTGCTCACAACCGCTAGATGTTTCCTTGAGAAATTAACAGGGTTGGTGGAATTTCAAGCTCGTCGCCTGAATATTCGAGGAGATGACATAGATCAATCTCTAAATCCGACGGTTGGGTCTGTGTGACCCAGAAATTTCAGAGACCGCTGATTTATTACCAGACTTTGAGGGATCAAAAGTGTAATATGTCCCTGCAATCTCTTGCCCGAGGCTTCTCATGACTCCTTTTAAGAGCTCCTCGTTGGGAGAATATTCTTATTCAAGCACAATATGTCCCTATAATCTCTTGCCCAAGGATTCTCATGACTCCTTTTACCAACTCCTCGCTACTAGCACATTCTTATTCTTCGTCGGCAGTTAGGGTTTGGGTTTCCTCAACTTGTAGTAGATGAAAAAATTGCCTGTGTTTTCAGACTAGAGAGCATAATGCTTAAGGCACCGTTTCTTAAAGGCATTGAACACAACGGTGGTGTAAAGACAAACAAAAGAAGAGGACGAGGGTTCGGTAGCAGGGAATAATCGGTCTTCCTACTTTGATTGTTGATAAGGTATCACGGCAGCGGATACAATTAAAAAATGGTAGCGTTATCAGGCAAGTTATCATGGAAACAGATCATGAGCGCAGCCATGATAAGTAAAATTAGGTTGCCAAACAAAATCGACATCTTGTCACCGTCATCTTGTCACCTCTTGCACATTAACCGGTCGTCGTAGAGCATACCTTCTTGAGTCTGAACAATAGAGATATCGAAAAAAGAGAAGGTAATGTATGTTCATACACACCATGCAATAAGTGCATTACCCAATAATTGGCTTACTGACTTCTTGTTAAGAATTGCCCAATAAGGCATGGGGATCATGCGCGCAACCTGATAAGTAAAATTAGGCCACCAAACAATATCGACATTTTGTCACCGTTGTCTTGTCACCGCCTGTGCAAAAACAGCCTGGAGCCTACTCGACTGCACATTAATCGGTCGTCATAGAGCGTACTTGCCTGAGTCTGAACAATAGAGATATTGGAAAAAGAGAAGGTAATGTATGCCCATACACACTAGGCAATAAGTCCATCACCCAATAATTGGCGTAGTGACTTATTGTTAAGAATTGCCGAATATTTTTATCTATTTGGGTAAGGCAGAATTCAAGAAGAAATCCATACACTTAGCGGGTGGTGAGTGGATTCCATGAGAAGAAAAGGAGTGGATGAATGACAGTTACGAAAAAAATAGGATGAAAGATGTGAACGTTGACAGTTTGACAGAGCTTGCCACCGCATCGGGCTCTGTAGGCCTTATGTGGTAGGTGACTGCAGAGAAAAATGAAATCCTAAGGTAAATTATGCAAGTTCCATGGATTTTTGGTAAATGTTTTGTACGGATAAAAATAATAGAAATCCATAGATCATAAATGTCACTACTATGAAGTGATGTGGTCGGTGACTGCAGAAATCCTAAGGTAAATTTTGTAAGTTCCATGGATTTTTGGTAAATGTTTTGTACGGATAAAAATAATAGAAATCCATAGATCATAAATGTCACTATTATGAAGTGATCACACACAACTAGTATATTGATACTTTAATTGGCGGAATTGTTGCTCCACTATCTCATAGCGTAGTCTATTTTGACTGTTTCCCAAATTTTTCTATCTATATATTTGATGAAACCATTGACCAAATTCTACAGCTCCAGATCCAAACCACTGGTTTCGATATGTATAAAAAGATAAATAATATTGCCATACAAATCAAATGTTGTTTTTGCCATACTAATACCTTATGGCCAACGATCCGCCATACTCCCAGTCATGATTCCAAGTCTAGTGTTGTTGTTCTAACTGATCCCAAAAATCAGAAAATAGAGCACCAAACAATCAGATGGGAAGACTTGACTTTCTCAAGCAATGGGTAATAAATAATCCCAAGCCTCTTCTACCAAAGAAGATCACCTCAACTGATATCACAGAGAATTTATCTTCTGCAATCATATCCTTTCCCGGAAGATCCACTATTGACGTATTGAGATCGCCTGTAAAAAGTCTAAATATTACAGAGACCTCTCTACTGTAAATAATGCTTGTTCCAGTTCATCTTCCTCTTGTAAACATATTTCTTTATTTGAACTTGCACAACTTGTAGATTTTTCCTCCTTAGAAGTCAAATGTCCACAGTGCTAAGAAAGTATCAATCTACTTACGCTTGCCGAAACTGCGATCCATGCCAACTATAATTCTAGATCTAGCATAGCTCCTCCTTCGACATCTGTTATTCCATGCCCAAATCCCAAATGCTCAAACATTCCTTTCCCTCATCAGCAGGATGTTGATCATATACTTATGATGCATGAGATTGTTACATTGGAAGGAGAAGACCCAAGGCTAACTGAGATGATGTGTCTTATGCGCCCTGCTAAGCCTAAATATGGTTTATGGTTCCTTGAGCAAGCAAATGGCCTCATACCAGAATGTAGATTTCGCCGAGTCCCTGATGACTGCAAAAAACCTGCTGTAATGGAGATGCAAAAATTCTTTTCTCTTATGGATGGATGCCTGAAGTTTGAAATTAGTGCAAAATGGATGAAAGCAATGCTTAATTGGGATTTGTTTACCAATCCCCAGGCAGAAGAATTTGATAGAAATTATACTCCCAAAGAGAAAAAGGAATTGGCTGAAGATTGGAAACATTTTATGGAAGTGAATAACACATGGATATCTTTTTATTCTTAGAAAGATAATATTTCTCCATTAAATTTTTTTACTGGTTCTATATGAAACACTTCAGCGAATAAACATGTTTGGATTGCATTAAACGGTAGTAAAGTTGAAACTCCAACATTTCCTCCCTTCAAAGGAATTGTTATAGAAGAAAACCAGAATGCAGCTAAAGCCATCCCACTTATGCAGAAAGATGACAATGCCTTAGGCATTGATGGAAGAATACGGAAGGCCAGTGAACAGTTAAATTGGACAAATACTGCAATAAAAGGCCTAGAAATAAATACAGCCAAATCAGCAGAAGTCAGAGAACAAATTGATAATATTCAAGTATCAATTAATGATGTAAATAGATGTTTGAATAATGTACAGTATGATTCTTCAGTTATTCATTCATATGCTAAAGAATCTTTGACAAAAATTGAAGGAGTAGAAGAAAAATTAGTTGATCATTTAGATACAACTAAAAGTCTTATTTCTAGTCTAACAAGCAAAATGGAGAAAATGAATCTGTCAAAAACAGAAAAACCAATTCCTAACTCCTTTCTTGTCAAAAGAAGTATAAAGATTCAGGATCCTGTTAAGCCTGTCAACAGGTTTCCAGCACTGTTCCCCAAGGAAGTAGCCACATCTTCAGAATCTGAGGCTACAGAAAAAGTAACCATTGCATCCTTATTCAAGGATGAATAAGAAAAGGAACAGAAAGATCTTGATACACAGATCTTTCCCATTTATGAACCTCTTGAGCATAGGTTCAATAAGTATCCAACACCTGATATTGAAGGAAAAGGTAAAATTCTTGAAGCCCATACCTTTTTCCCAGAGTCCCACAGAGAGTGGAACATTGGCAACATGAGTGTTGGTCAAATTAGACAAATGATTGATATGATCTATACAAAATATAAGCTTATGCGTCTGAGGGGAAAAAGTGAGATTGATGCTTGCAAGACTATCATTCAATGTTTTACAGGAACACTCCTCAGGTGGTGGGAGACAGAGTCATCTCTAAAGCTTATTGCAAAAATGGAAGAAGAAGTATTGAAAGATAAAAATGGAGATGTCATACATAATCCTGATGGCACTACTACCAGCAATATGATAGGAGCATTGACATCAATGATCCTAGAACATTGGTGTGGTAGCAAAACAGAAATTGCAGATAAAAATGAAGTTATTCTTATCAATATGAAGTGCCATAAAATGTCCCAGTTTGAAGACTTCCACAGAGATTGGATGCAGAGAATTTATGAAGTCAAAGATTCAAAGAACTTGTTGTGGAAACAAGTTTACCTTATAGCCCTGCCATCCAGGTTCGTAGACTACATCCGATTACAAAAAGTCTTCCAATTACCTTTTGAGTCTTATACATGGGGAGAAATGTATGCCCATATTACAAAGACACTGGTAAGTCTTTGTACCAGCTCAAAATTCATTAAATCTCTGGAAAAACTTTCCAAATTACCAAATAAGAAGTCCATTTGGAGTAAGAATGGACTGACAGCAGATGATCCTTTGGTGAAAAAGAGAAAAGCGAAGAAAAGAGCAAAAAAGAGAATTCAAAGAAACATTCTACAAAAATCGTAGAAATTATCCAAAGGGTAGAAGGAAATATCCTAAGCAAACCCAAGGCCAAATGTCCAAAAGAAAAAATGGATATTATAAATATGTTCCGAGAACACATTATTACAATCCTTCAGATATTCATCTGCATTCTGCAAGAGAAGAGAAATGGAATAAGCTTACTTGTTGGCTATGTGGACAAAATGGACATACTTCTTCCAGATGTCCCGAAGGTGAAGCTTCAAAGAAAAACAGAGGTAAGAAATCAGAAGCCTCTGTTCAGAAATAGGTCAAGCAGGAAGGAAGAGGACCAATGCAGTGCATGAAATGTGGTTCTCACACACATAAGACAGAATGCTGCCCCAATGTTGTGATCAAAGAACTAGCTCAGCAGCACCAGATTGAAGAATCGTCTTATGATTCTTTCAGTTCTTCTTCTGCAGAAGAACTACAAGATCACATACAACAATATTCAGATCTTGATTCTTCAGAATGTTTATGTTCTAAATCTAAAGAATGTGCCTGTCAAGTTCACTATGATTCTGATTCAGAATATCTATAGTGAATCCAGTGAAGAAGGGGAAAAACTCAAGCCCCAAAAAGAAAAAGTTCTCATGGCCACTACTAAAGAAGATGAATTGAAGATTCTATCCTAGATACGAGCCATGGAGGATGGAGAAATGAAAAATTGCCTGACTGAAGCATTCATGGATCAGCTAAAATCCAGCGCTTCAAAGAATTCAGGTAAGAAGTCTTTATTTATTGATGCTTCATATGAAAGAAACACAAAATCATTTCAAAGGGGATCAACAGAAACCTGACAGAGTGAGATCACTCAGTCTAGGAGAAGTGAGTCGTGAGTTTCACAATCTCAAAACATAAATTTCTGCAATGAAATCTCAAATTGCAAAATTGAAGAAAGGAAAACAAGTGGCCAAAGAAGAAGCAGAAAATGATCAGCCATGGGATACTGCTCAATATAACAGTAATCAAGAAGTTCAAGTTGTTGAAGGAATTAAAGATCCTAACTTTGGATTTAAAGAGATGAGACTTTTAACTATCTCTTATCAGCAACATCATGTCAAAATTGACCTCTGTATCAAAGGGGAAATGTTTGAAATGATTGTGCTCATTGATTCAGGGGCAGATATAAATATCCTCAATATAAAGACTATTCCAGCTAAATATTGGGTTGCTGCAGAAAGAAGATTGGTAGGTTTGGATAACAAAAAGCTTCTATATGAAATACCCAAAGCTTCTCTCTATTTTGAAAAGCATTGTATTAATCTAAAATTTGTAGTTGCAGACATTCCAGTCGATTGCATCCTCGGAAATGTCTTTTTGGCAGTAGTAGAACCTCATGGTTCACTTAGGCTCAAAGGAGGAAAAGCTGGATATTTCATATCAGTTCCCACATCCAAAGGGACAGGAAAGAGGATTGAGTTACCATACATTTCAAATCCAAGAATTTCCACGATGGTCCAAACTATGCAAAATTTGGACAGAGAAGAAGCAAGATTATCAGATCTAAACAATCTGAAGACTACACTCAGAATAGAAGAACAGCTCAAACTTCCCCAAGTAAGAAGCAAAATTGAAGAGTTGAAAAAGAAAATTGAAGAAGAATGCTACTTTGAAGAACCCAATGCTTTTTGGCATAGAAAGCAGCATACGGTTGAGCTCCCTTACAAGGAAGGATATGTTGGTAAGCCTTGTAAGAGCCGAGCTATTCCTATGAGTAAAGAGTATAGAGATATCTGTGAAAAAGAGATTCAACAGCTTCTTAACAAAAAATTGATTAGAGAATGAGACAGTCCTTGGAACTGTTATGGGTTTTATGTGAACAAGAGGGCTGAATAGATTAGAGGTATCCCAAGATTATTAATTAATTATAAGCCTCTGAATTCAGTCTTAGCAGATGATACCTATCCCATACCCCATAAAGGATATTTAATCAGAAGGATAGCAGGAGCTAAGATTTTTTCTAAGTTTGATCTGAAGGCGGGATTTTGGCAAGTGGCCATCACAGAAAAAGGTAAATTCAACACTGCTTTCAGCATACCAGTAGGCCATTACGAGTGGAATGTGATGCATTTTGGGCTAAAGAATGCACCATCAAAATTCCAAAAGGTAATGGACAATATTTTTAAGCCATATTTTGGCTAGCTTATTATATATATAGATGATGTGTTGATATTCTCTAAAAACATTCAGGATCATCTCAAGCATGTAAATATCTTTAAGAATTTAGTTAAGCATAATGGTCTAGTGCTTAGCAAAAAAAAGATAGAGGTTTTTCAAACCACTATCAAATTTCTAGGACACACAATCTGCAATGGGTAGATTTCACTGCAAAAACATGCATTAGAATTTCCAGATAAATTTCCTGATATCATAACAGATAAGAACCAAATGCAAAGGTTCTTAGGTTGCCTTAATTATGTTAGTAACTTCTATCAGGACTGTGCAAGCGACAGAAGGATATTGAATAAAAGATTGAACAAAAATCCTCCAGATTGGACAGATGTCCAGACAAAAGCAGTGCAAAACATTAAAGCTAAAGTAAAATCTTTGCCTATTTTATATGTTGTTGATGATCTTGCATTTAAGATTTTAGAATCAGATGCAAACAATGTTGGATGGGGAGGTATTTTAAAGCAGAAAGTTGGAGATGATGAAAATATTGTTCAATTTGCATTTGGAGTATGGAATCCAACTGAACAGAATTACTCCACAATAGGAAAAGAAGTCAAGGCAGCATGGAACTGTATCAATAAGTTTGAGGTATATCTCATTAATAAACCTTTTTTACTCAGAACTGATGCATCAGCTTTACAGAAAGTATTGACAAAAGACATGAAGAAAGCTGGAGAATCAAAGTTTTCCAGGTGGCAAGCACTTTTTGCAAACTTTGATTTTCAAGTTGAGCACATTAAAGGTAAAGAAAATAGTCTCCCTGATTTTCTCAGTGGGGAATATATTGAAGCACAAGAACATGTCATGATGATAGTCATTGAGTGGGATCAGAACCAAAGACAGGAGGTACTAAGGACTATCCTAGATAATCAAGGCTGGGAAGAATATAAAAGAAACTGGAAACCCACTCGGTAGCTCAGAAATACAAAAGTATTGGACGCCAACTTGCAACCTCACACTGACATCCAACACTTTGTGCCAGAAAGAAAAGTGTACCCTAAAGGAAGCAAGTGGATTCATGATATGATTTATGATAAAGCACGGAGAGATGTTGATATCGCACAACGAGCTTTGGAAGAGAATTTTCATGATATTGCTACCATCTGGTACCATGGGGGACCTAGCATGGGCATACATGAAAGATTCGTCTGCATCTACAAAACAAGAGATTTCTGGAATGAGCCAGGACATTTTCAAACATCAGCCTGCTGCTTGATGGCCAAGAAATGACCCAAAAATTATTTTTCCGGACATTGTGTACAATTTTGCAGATTACAAAAAGCTTTGGTGGGACTTCCTCAATGTCGATGACAAAGTAGGAACACATTACACAAAGCTGAAGTTTAGCACAGTTGGCCACTACCAGGGATACTAGCAATGCAAATGGTTCAGAGATTGGTGGAGTGATTATGGTGTTAGCAGAACTGCAATGGATCCAGTATGGCATGACCAATATTGCAAAAGCCATTGTAATTTATGTATTGAACAACATCTTGAAGAATGCTTTCAACCTATCTACAAACTGTCAAACATATGACAGAAGGTGAATGGTCACCATCTCATAATATAAACTACTCACTCAAAGAATATATGAGAGAACATCTAGAGTGGCTAATTTTAACTAAGGTAAAATATTAGATTGTTTTGGGAAAACCTATGATTATTCGCAGGATATATATAAAAGCCTAGGATGAACAACTGTATAAAAGAACTAGATTCCCTGAACTAACAGTATTCTGACAGTTCACATGGGCTTTCCATTAAAAGCATCCATTGTATAATAATGAGAACCAGATCTGGGATTATGGTTGGCATGGATTGCAGTTTCGGTAAGCGTAAGTAGATTGATACTTTCTTGGCACTCTGAACATTTGATTTCTAAGGAGGAAAAATTTACAAGACGTGCAAGTTCAAATAAAGAAATATGTTTACAAGAGGAAGATGAACTAGAACAAGCAGTATCTACAGTAGAGGGGTCTCTGTAATATTTAGACTTTTTATAGGCAATCTCAATACCTCGGTGGTTAATAGTAGATCTTCTGGGAAAGGATATGATATCAGCTAAGGTGATCTTCTTTGGCAGAAGAGGCTTGGGATTATTTATTACCCAATACTCAGGGAATGTCAAGTCTTCCCATCTGATAGTTTGGTGCTCATTTTCTGATTTTTGGGATCAGACAGAACAACAACACTAGACTTGGAATCACGACTGGGAGTATGGCAGATGGCTGGCCATAAGGTATTAGTATGGAAAAAACAACATTTGATTTGTATGGCAATATTATTCCTCTTTTTATGCATATCAAAACCAGTGGTTTGGATCTGGAGCTGTAGGATCTGGTCAATCGTTTCATCAAATGTATAGATAGAGAAATTTGGGAAACAGTCAAAATAGACTGGGCCATTAGACAGTGGAGCAACAATTCCGCCAATTAAGGAATGAGTATACTTATTGTGTGTCAGATCCTAAACAGTGGCTAACACGTAAGTATTTAACCCTTGCTGTGTTAAAGGGTTGACTCCTACTCTTATGCATCCTAAATGCAGATAATTTGTTTTTAGTCGTTTGGCCTCCGCTTGTAACACTTTAGGATTTAATAGAGAAATGGACTAGATATTATCAGAGTTTTCTTGGATTTGACTCACAGACTCTTTAATGCTAATCCTAGTGGCAACTTTTAAATGGAATACAGAAATATCATTATATACTTCTGAGGGAGCTATAGCAGGTAGTTCCCAACGAGCAGAAGGCTGAGATTCTTCATACTCAAGTTCAGCACTATTTAGGACACGTTTGGAACTTGAAGCAAACATATCTCTTAAAGGATTTTCTTCAGCCTTAGATTCTCTCTCTTCTAATTCACGAAAAGAAATTACCCATTTCATATAGGTGGTTAAGTTTGGGTTTCATTAAGAATTAACATTTCTATTGGATAACGTTAATATATTGTTATAGATTTTTTACTGTTTAGACATTGTTTTCATATATAGGATATTTGTTGTTTTGAGACTATTTGCTTCTACATATTGTTTTTTATATGCATTTAAAAATTATTTGTTGTTTTGAGATTTGCAAGTGTTATTTCAAGACATGTCAATGTTATTCAAATAATGTGAATTCACTGCATTGCACATATTTTTTTTTTTAGCCTAGACATAGGTTTTGTTGGTTTAACAAGCTCAAAATGCATAAATTATCTATATGTGATCAAGGAAGATCAAAAAATGCTCAAAATTTGAAGTCCTCAAATATTAGCAAAACTAACACCAAGTTGTAGATCTCATTGAAACGATTCGAACAATGTGAATGGCACCTAATTACGAGTCAGTATGACAAAGTTATGTTCATCTAAAGTTTTGTGTAAACATACAAAAAGGAAGCAGTGCCAGGCCACATGGCACACCCATAAGGTGCCACGTGGCACCCCTCAAAAGAGTCATATGTCAACCCTTGGATGCTCCACATGGCATGATGTGTCATCCTACTAAGTGGATGATGTGGCAAGACAGGGGTTATTGGGAACATACATGGGCTAATGGGAAGGTGCCACGTGGCCCAATTAAATGGTGCCATATGGCACCCAACTTGCAGCCAAGTCAGCCCATCCAACGCATAAGCATTGTAGAGTTCCAAAGTTGGTGGTTCAATAAACTTGGCGAAGGTCAACCAAGTTTGGCAACAATTTTTTATATTAATATATATTCATACCATATATAGGGAAAACCATATAAATATACGGCCCAATTTAAAATTAAAACAAACCTATTGTTATAACAGACCACCATAGTGGGAACCCGCAGGGTTTAACCCTGGGTCACCCACATAACACGCAAGCCACTTTCTAATGAGCCAATTGAGCAGGACTTGGTAATTTCTCCTGACCAGACGTACATATTCCCATACCATTCACATTTTAGGGCCACAATGGCAGAGAGGGAGGTAACGAAATTTGGATGGGTGGCAGGTCGAGAGAGATACTGTGCAGGCACATATTTTGAGGTGGATACTGAGAATATTCCTAGATTATATTCTAGGGAATATTCTAGGAGAATATTATTGGAATATTCTAATCTATTTTGGGAGTCTTGAAAATTCCCTAAGGGCTCAAGCGCTGAAGGTGATAAAACCATATGAAGTTTAGAGTCGTTTTTCACGAAATTTCGAGACGAATCCACTTATGCAATCAGAATTGAAATCTAAGCAACATATTTTTGGGTCATTTCTAGAAGTGAGTTATTCCATGTGTTTGCCACTATTTTCTTCAAATAATATAGAAGTCTCTCCACTTTGAAGCTAGGATTTGAGACATAGCTCACACATTGTGAGTGAACTTTGTTAACAAATATTGGTGCATGTCCTATGTTGCATTATTTTCATATTTCTTCTTCATGGATGTTGCATTTATGGTATTTTCATGCTCTTTAAGAAATTTTGTGTAACTTCACCAAAGAAAAAATCTTGGATCATCTTAATATCATAGCAGTCTTCTTTGATGTGAATTATGAGTGTGGATGTTTTCCAGGGCCAAACTAAAAGAGGATGAAGGAAAAATCTAGTCTTTTAACACCAATATTGGATGTGCAACATGAAGAAAGAAAATGGAGGATAATGACTTGCGTATAGATAATTAATAGGCTTTCAACAAGGTCTTCTACTAGATCATATGGAAAAGTTGTTTTCATATTATGAAAGAAGAATGACCAAAAAAGGCAAGAAAGAAGGAGCTCCAACAGAAGATAATGTGTCAGTACACCAAGGAGGTGTAGGAGAACCTCCTAAGTCTCCATCCTCAAGTTCAAGCTCTTCCTCTTCCCCTCATTCTCATCATTCAAATAGTCATCAGAAAAATATTTCTAAAAAACCATTTTTATAAATTAGAGGTTAATTTGATTTTCCCATGTTTAATGGAGAAGCTAATGCAAAGAAACTAAATAATTGGGTTATACATATCAAAGTTTACTTCCGAATACAAAAAATTGAAGAGGACAAAGCACAGATTCAATTGGAATCTCTTTGACTATGAGGCACAACTCTTGTATGGTGGGAGAGAAAACTTCAAAAAGGTATTATGCATAATGGTAAGCTTCTTTCATCATGATCTGACTTTGTTTTTGCATTAAGAGGGAAATTTTACCGATAAGGTTATAAGAAAAAATTCATGACAGGGTGGCAAAAATTGAGACATAGCAAAGTTCATAATGTTTAATATTTTACAAAAGAGTTTAGGAATCAAGCATTGGCATTGAATATTCCTTTAGAATCACTAGAAACTTTGATGAAATACATTGGCACTTTGCAGAGTTATCTTTGTCACCCATTGATGTTGTTTGATCCCACAAATATAGATAAATCTAGTGTGAAAGAAATTCATCTTGAAAATAAGGGAAAGCATGGACAAGACGATTATGCAAAGAAGCATCCATCCAAGCCCCAGAACAACAAGTTCAAAGGAAAAGGAAAGGGCAAGAAGGTAGTGACAACAAAGAAAGAGGAAGTAAATCCCTCTTCCACACATTTCAAGAAATATGGGCATGATAGGGAGCATTTTTGGAAGCTACATCTAGAGTTAAAGCCTAATAAGTTTGGTGGAAAAGGAAACAAAATGATAGTTGCAACAATGCAACAAGACCTAGGCTTTGATTATGGTGAAGAAATGCATATCACAATTTTTGGGGTACAAGGTAAAGGCTCCTTTCATGTGAGTTCAAGTTCTGAAAATAAATCTCATGATGATGAAAGAAAAACAAGTGATTTGTTTCATATAAGAGTTGTATCTAGGCATACAAAAATAGATACATTGTTTGATTCAGGTTCTCATGTTAATTTTATCTTATAATTAATTCTTAGGAAGTTGGGCTTGGAAATGAGACCTCGTCCAAAACACTATCCTCTTGATTAGGTGTGTGATAATGAAAATATCAATATCACCAAAAAGTGCAGGGTCAAATTTTCTATTGCTTCAAAGTTGATAGATGAGGTTGATTTAGATATTGTCCCATTTGACATTTGTGGCATAGACTTGGGAAGCCCATACTTATATGATAATATGGAATTATTTTTCAAGCATGAGAACAAGTACCATCAGACTCAAGATGGGGTGTAATATATTGACATAGCTAACCACAAGAAAAGAAATTCAACTCTTGTCAGTGTGGGACATATGAAAAGACTCATCAAATCCAACAAGAAGTGTATGCTCATGATTGTGAGGAAAAAATATGTTGAGAAATTTGATGCTTTCAAAGGTTGTAATCCTTCTCATAGGAAAGAAACACTTGATATTGTTTCTAACTATAATGAGATTTTTTAGGAACTGGGTAAATTGCCTCCCAAGAGGGAAATTCAGCATGAGATCCATCTTCGACAAGATTCCCCTCTTCCAAATGTGGGCATGTATATGACGCCAGATATGGAAACGGAGGAAATCAAGAAGCAGGGGCAGGACTTATTGGACCGAGTCATCATACCTAGCTCATCTCCATGTCATTCACCAATTGTATTGGCACGTGGGGAATGTGTGTCAATTATCGGGCTCTCAACAAGATCACAGTGAAAGATTGATATCCTCTCCCTCATACAAATGATTTTCTTGATCAATTGAAAAATGTTGCTTATTTCACTAAGTTGGATTTGCGCAGTGGTTACCATCATATCAAAATTGCAGAAAATAATGTATGGAAAACATCTTTCAAAACCAAGCAAGGACTATTCAAGTGGTTGGTAATGCCATTTGGGCTTTGCAATTCCCTAGCTACATTCATGTGTGTAATGAATGATGTATTTTGAGCATTATTATATGAGTTTTTGCTTGTATATTTAAATTACATTCTTATCTTTGGCAAAACATGGGATGATCATGTAAAACATGTCCAACAAGTAGTGGATACTTTGCAAAAGGAGAAATTGTATGTCAAGTTGTCCAAATGTGAATTTGGCAAAACACCTTTTGTGTATTTGGGTCATATTGTTGGAGGAGGTCAACTAAAGGTTGATCCTTATAAGGTTTATGTAATTGTAAAATGGTCTAAACTTATAAATGTAACAGAAGTGGGAAGCTCCTTGGGACCAGTTCAATATTGGAGAATATCCATAGCTAACTTCTCATTCATTACATCTCCTTTGCATGCCCCAACTAGTGTAAAGCAGGTATTTCAGTGGGGAGGAAATCAGTAGAAGGATTTCAACACCTTAAAGGAAAATATCAGCACAACATCAGTAATAGCCTTACCAGACCTTCAAAATCCATTCAATATCAAGACAAATGCCAGTGAATATGCCATGAGTGTAGTATTAATGCAACATCATAAATTTTTTTGTTACTATTCAAATAATTTCTCTCAAGTTATTTTTAACTCTCCCAAGTATGATAAAGATTTGTATACCTTAGTTCAAAGTGTCAAGAACTGGAAGCATTACTTGATAAGGAAAGGAGACTGCCATACATATAAACCATCATCTCTTATAGTATCTCCATTCACAGACCAAGTTGTAACAAGATCGTCACTTAAGGTGGATGGGATTCCTTCAACAATTCCATTTGGTAATCAAATACAAGAAGTGTACAAGTAACAAAGTGGCAAATATGCTTTCTAGACCTCCATCTATTGTTTTTAAGAATACTTCTTTATCTCATGATAGTTATGTTGAGCAGTACGATATTGATGAATATTTTAAAGATGTTTGCGAGAGGCTAACCAATGGATCACACGTGGAGAACTATCATTTGCACGAAAATTTTCTCTACCATCTTGGAAAGTTATGTATTCCTACAAGTGAAAGAGTCCATGTAATTTGAGAAACTCATGCTTCTCTTATGTCTAGCCACTTTGAGGTAGGAAAAACTTTGGCTCATTTATAAAGGCTTTATTATTGGCCTCAGATGAAAAAAATTGTAACCAAATATGTAAGGGGGTATATAATGTGCTCTATTTGTAATCCCACTAATAGAAAATTGTGGTTTTACACACCACTCCCTGTTCCTTCTCATCCTGGGATATTATCTCAATCAATTTTGTATGGGTTTTCCTTTGTCAAGAAGTGGTCATGAATACTTATACATAATAGTGGATAGATTTAGCAATATGTGTGCCTTGATACCATGTAAAATGTAGATTATTTTTTAGCAAACTGCTCAAATTTTTTTTTAGCATGTATGGGTCCATTTTGGACTACTCACATCCATTGTCTCAAATTGAGATTCTTGATTCCTTGGAGATTTTTGGACAAGCATGTGGAGAATGATGGACACCAAGCTTAAGAGTAGTATAGATTTACATCCACAGATTGATTAAGAGATAGAGTTCATCAATAGAACAATGGTTCATTTGCTTCAATTGCATTGTAAAAAGCATCCTAAGTTGTTGGATGAGCAGATACATTATGTTCAACATGCATATAATAGGGATTTGCACTCTCCTACTCAATTTTCACCATTTTAAACATGCTTTGAGTACCTTCCAAAGTCACCCTTTGATTTTGTCTTTTGGAAAGATGAGGATGCCTATGAACAAAGTGAATAATACATAGCTCACAAGTTCATTTAAAATATCTAGATGATACATCAAGCAATGTAGGAACATTTGGAGAAATTTCAAGAATAATATAAATTCCGACATGAAAAGCACAAGGTTGATCATCAATTCTAGGTTGGATACCAAGTATGGCTTCACATCAGTAAGGATAGGTTGAAGGGAGAAGGAAAAACATTGAAACCAATCATATATGGTCAATTCACCATCTTAGAAAATATTCGAACAAATGCCTATTGCTTTGATCTACTAGCTTATATGAAAATGTATTCCATGGTCAATATAAAAAACTTGAAACTTTATGAACCTCCCATGATCATGGATCAAAGGAGAGTGGTTAGGCTCCTTCAGTAGATGATTCTTCTCCAAAGTACTTGGGAAATTTTCCCGATGAAATCATCCTAGATAGAAGAACCAACACTTCACGACAAGGAGATGTGGAGTAAATTCGAGTGGGTTTCAAACAAATGCATCCCATCAAGGCATGATAAATTAAAAAGGAGAAAGTGATAAGATAAATTCCTTCACCTACATGCTGATTGATAAGGCTTTTGGAGGCCCAAAAGCTCCTTACTGGGGCGAAATTGTCTAAGAGGATCCAAAAAGGCTCAAAATTTGAAATCCTCAAATCTCAGCAAAACTTGCACCAAATTGTAGATCTCATCAAGATGATTCCAACGGCATGAACGATACCTAAATCTAAGTTTGTATGGAAAAGTTAAGCTCACCAGAGGTTTTGTGTAAACATGCAAAAGTAGTGATAGGTCATGTGGCACCCCTCAAGAGCACCACGTGTCAACCCTCGAATGCTCCACGTGGCATGATGCGACATCCTGCTAGGTAGATGATGTGGTAAGACAATGGAGGCTAGGAACATATGTGCGCCACAGGGAAAATTTTAAGAACCACCCTAAATTTATATGTATAATAAATGGGAGAATCCCCATGATACATAGGAAAAATGGGAGGCGATTTTATCAATAATATAATATGTATATATAATTTTTTTGGCGAATCTCTCACTAGATTATATTATCTTGTAAAGACATGGCGAATCTTTCACTGAATTATAAAATCTTGTAAGATCTTGGCAAACCTTTCACTGAATAATAAAACATTGTGAAGTCTTGGCAAATGTTTCGTTAATGTATGAAACCATATATGATAATAGGAAAACATATTCATTAAACTATAATATACTAACATGTTTGGAAAAAAGAAACATAATTTTCTCTTCCTACAAATAATGTTGCAAGTTTCAATGGCCATGTTTGTCAAGTTTCTTACTGTACACCTTTTCATATCCTTCTATTAGTTTTGATAATATTCCACAACAAAGTTCTTGTAGGTGTTGATCTTGACCACCAGTTTTGTCAAGGTAGGAGAGATTAATCTTTTCTCTACTTCTTTTGTCAAGCTATCAAATTTCTTTCTTATTCCATAGACTCCAACTGCGAGATAGAAAAAACCATCAATTTTGCTTACCCCAACATGCCAACAAGTAGCAAGCCCCAACTATATAATATAAGAAAATAGTAGGTATCCCAAAGGCCTGAAGGGGATCTAATGGAAAGAAGTGACTGTTGTCAACAACCTTCCAATCAATATATAAATATATAAATGTAGATTTATTATTATTTCAATTTGAAATCTTCAATTAAATAATAAAATTTAATTACGTCTCTCCCAATCTAAATTTCTTATTAACGTAATTCGCTACCTTCATACGTCTTGCGTTTTTTAATAGCGTTGTAACATATTAGTTAATTACGTCTCTCCTAATCTAAAATGCTTATTAACATGATTCACTACCTTCATATGTCTTGCATTTTTTAATAGTGTTGTAACATGTGGATTAATTTCCTTTTTGGTGCACAAGCTCAACCTTTTAGGACAATATGGTGTAATGGCCCAACCCCTACAGATCATTACGACAAACTAAGAATAACAAAGAAGATGAAAGGTTGTACAAACCAACATAGCAATGACTCTCTCTCTTGAGAGAGGGTGATGTGGAAAGAGTGATAACATTTCACTGTTTTGAATTTTTTTTGTTTGTTAAATCAGAAACACCAATATTAATGGAGATATTCTTATTTTTTACTAAATTTTGTGAAGTGACTAAATGTAGCTTTAACCATTCACCTTAAGATATTTTTTACAATATAATGTCCTGAGTCTATTTAATATCTTCATTATCATAAAAACCAACCTATATCCATCTTAACTCCACATCTACCACTTAGACCCAGGATTTAATATCTTCATTATCATAAAAACCAACCTATATCCATCTTAACTCCACATCTACCACTTAGACCCGGAATTAAGATGGATCTAAGCTGATAGAATTTCCCCTTTAAATAGTCTATGCTCACATGAATATCGTGGTATTACCATGGGTTATCATAAACCTGGAGCTTAAAAACTACTATTAATAATTTATAAAAAAAATCAATAAAATTAATAATTGATTTTTATTTTAACCAAGTTAAAATGTTTAAGTGACATTAAATTACAAGATCCATTTTTACTCTTGATCTACCAAGCCCTGAGAGAGATCAAATATTTTTTCACTCTATGTTAGTTTGCATATCACGATATTTGATCCCTCTTGGGGCTTAGTAGATCCGGAGTAAAGATGGATATATCTTGGTTTAATTCCCCCCTTTAAAGAGGCTACACTCCATGTGAATACCATGGGTAAATACCATGTGCCACCTTTATTTTTATTAATACTAATATTAGGGTTAATAATGTTTTTTTACATGGTATTAATAATAATTTGGCCCATGGTATTTGGGCCATAGGCTTCACCTAAATATAGTGCATTTTTTGAGTGTTCGTAAATATAGAGTGACGTATGGAGTAAATATAAAAAAATGTTTTATTTATTTACCATACCTCTCATTTATTTATATTTTTATTAATTTATCATAACTCTTTTATAAATATGATATTTGGCCATAGGATTCACTTAAATAAAACCTATTTTTTGAGCTTTCTCAAATAGAAAGAGGGTTATGGACTAAATATAAAAAGAGGTTTTATTTATTTATCATACCTCTAGTTTATTTATTTACCATACCTTTGGAGTAAGTATAAAAAAAAAAATTATTTATTTACCATACCTCTGCTTTATATATATTTTTATTTATTTACACCCTTGTCTGTTCATAAATATAAGGTGACTTATGGAGTAAATATTAAAAAATATATATTTATTTACCATACGTCTCGTTTATTTATATTTTTCTTAATTTACCATACCTCTTTTATAAATATGGTATTTGGCTCATAGGATTCATTTAAATAAAACCTCTTTTTTTAGCCTTCTTAAATAAAAAGAGGATTATGGACTAAATATAAAAAAGGGTTTTATTCATTTACCATACCTCTAGTTTATTTATATTTTTATTTATTTACCATTCCTTTGGAGTAAGTATAAAAAAAGGTTTTATTTATTTACCATACCTCCACTTTATTTTTATTTTTATTTATTGGGACCAAATACAACCTCACAAACCACCTCCCAAACCAGAAAATGGGCATGAATTTAACATTACAAAGCAAAAAATCAGGTGATTGTAATGGAATATAACCTCCCAAACCAAGCGAATTGGGTCAAATGAGTCTTTTCATAGTTTTCCGCCCCTTTTTTTTGGGCTAATATGAAAAGAATAATTATTTTAAAATAAAAGTTGGGCTAAATATATGAAATGGGTGTTTTATAAAAATTTCGCCCCTCTAAAATGAAAAACCCCTTAAATTTCGCCCTTAGGCTAAAATTCGCCCCTAAATATTACCATGGTGGGCCAATGGGAAGGAACCATGTGGGCAATGGAATGGTGCCATGTGGCACCCCACAAGAGCACCATGTGTCAACCCTTGAATGCTCCGTGTGGCATGATGTGGAATCTTGCTAGGTAGATGATGTGGTAAGATAATGGAGGCTAGGCACATATGTGGGCCAATAGGAAGGCACCAAGTGACCAATGGAATGGTGCCATGTGGCACCTAGCTAGCATCCAAATTGGCCTAGCCAATCCACAAGCGTGGCAGAGTTCCATAGTTGGTGGTTAGACAAATTTGGTGGAGGTTGACCAAATTTGGCAGCAATTGGTTATATTAATATATATTCATACCATATATATCACCAACCATATAATTGTATGACCCAATTTAAAATTAAAACAAATATATTGTTATAACTAACCAACATAGTGGGAGCCCATAGGGTTTGACCCTGGTCACCCACATAACACCCAATCCACTTTCCATGAGCCAACTAGGAGGGGCCTGGCCAAATGAATCTATTCCCATGTCATTCACATTCAAGGGTTGTGGTGACAAAGAGGAAGGCAACAATGTTTGGGTGTGTGGAATATTCCTAGAATATTTTGATCTATTGTGGCAACCTTGAATATTCCCCAAAGGGTCTAGAGGTGAAGGTGACAAAAAAATATGAAGTTTATAGTCATTTTTCACGAAATTTCGAGGCGAATCTATTAGTGTAGTCAGAATTGAGATTCGAGCAATGGATTTTTGGGTCATCCCCAGAAGTGAGGTATTGTCATGTATTTTACCATGTATTTTCCATTATTTTGCTGAGATAATATAGAGGCTTCTCCACTTTTAAGTTGGTCCTGGAGATGTAGCTCACACATTGTGAGTGAACTCCATTAACAAATCTTGGTGCATTGTCTATGTTTCCTTATTTTTGTGTTGCTTCTTCATGGATGTTGCATTTATGGTATTTTCATGCTCTTTAGGAAATTATGTTTAACATAACTGACAAAAATATCCTGGATCAATATGAAAGGTGGATGAAAAGTGAAAAATGACATTTATAGAAGTATATTAACCACTTTATTGATGTGATTATGAATTATTCATATTCAATTGTATTTTTATACGATGGATTCTGAATTGCAAATCATCTTCTTGTGCTCTAGAGAAATATATTGATGGAAATTATTCGTCCTTTTGTCTATGTATGCATTGTTAAGTCTGATTGTAATTGTTAGCAAAAAAACATCACAATTGATACATAACTACAATTTTTATAATTTTATAGTCAAACAAATTTTAGTTTTTTTGCTAGATTATATGGATTATTGTAATCTCATACTTAATTTGTTGTGCAAGAACATGGGACATCAACATTGTCATTTAATTTATCAAATGCATTGAGTTGTGGTTTTTTCTCATGTTTTTATGTATTAATTTCACTCTCATCTATATTTTGGTCAAGAAGGTCCATAGCTTTATGATACTTGCATGTGACATTATATTATCTGATTGGATAGTACATGTTATTCAATTGCAGAGAAAATGGAATTGACCAAATTTTAATAAAGTAAGACACAGAAAATCATTAAGCAAGGAAATGGTTGAATGGACCAAAGCGATGAATTGATAATATGTAGTATGGATCATCAGTATGAGAATTTGAATCACTGTCCTTCTGTTCTTTCACTATTGTCACTACACGGATGTCTGTGTAGTCATGTATTTTCACTGCATGGATCATTTGTATATCCATATACAAGTTGTATCATTTTCTCAACATTTGTTTGTTTATTATTGTCTCTACATGGATCATTCATATAGATCTACTTTAGAAATCCCGATAAATATTTTATAAACATGTTGTAGCGGCTACAACCACCCTCCAAAATTTTGCTTTAGCTTTCTTTTGGAACCTCCCTACCAACTTTTTACATCACCTTGTCTTGCTTTGTCAAGTCCATAAGCTTCAGTGTTTTTCTTGCACAAAGGCAGTTTATCGATCGCAGCTTGATGCACTCACCTCACACGCTGATCACCTGGACTTGATCCAGTTGTAGGCTAAGCAGCTCCCCCAAGAAGTTTCAGATTTCTGGAGGGAAACTAGCCTTCGCTCCAGAAATGGCGCAATCATGTCTAGCAGCTTGTTGGGCTCCAGAATTGCGTAATTCTGCCAGTCACCACTCACAATCAAAATTGTGCAATTTTCTCCAATAGGGCTGGTTAACCTAGAATTTGCGCAAATCTGGGCAGCAGTCAGCTGCTCTGCCCAGAAATTGCATAAATATCCTAGGAAGCTAGCCCAGCTCCCAGCCAGAAATGTGCATTTTCTCCCAGCAGTTGAGCAGCCTCTTGCATGCACAGTTGAGTTGATCGGTTCCCTCTAGAGCCAACTAAAACAAACTTGCATGCATGGGATGCTTCTCCCAAGGAAGCATGCAAAGGCATCCCTTGATTCAAGGATATACTTTTAGCAGTTGGAGGTTACATGCAAGGATCACTTTAGAAACCTCCCACAAAGTGTCGCTTTCCATAGATTTGTGACATGCGTGTCAGAACTTCGATGTTATCAAAATTCATCAACTGAACACTGCAGAGCTCATTCCTCACATTAACCTTGCAGCTCTAACATCCCACATCACTTATAGGAGTTGACAACACATTCATCTCAGTTGTTTTGGGGTAAGCCCGCCTTCCATGCCTTGTGTTGCATTTATGTCGCTTTTTGTGTATTCGCTTGTGTGAGTGTTGTTTTCTTGATTTCTTTGAACTCTTGTTTTCATTTACATGTATACTGACTTGTCCTAGCATTGTTTTAGTTTTCGTTGTTATCTCACTATTGTCACATGCATGAAATTGTTTTGCACTAACAGTCATCGATTTGGCGACTCGCTTCACCCACATGTGTGTTGATTTGTTGACTAAATCTTTCATTCAATGTTTGCATGCATGATTAATCACTTCTTCTTTCACATGGTGTTGTCATGCATTCATTGTCATATTTGCTTTCAATTTCCCGTTTGCGAATCTGGCCAACCTTGTCCCGGACTCTGCCTTCACTGAGACAGCATTGTGCAATCCGAGGAAGGAAGGATCTATCTTCCTCTCCAGAAATGTGCATTTCTTCATAGGCACTGTCCTCCAAGACTATTTTGTGCATTTTTGAGGGGTAGTGACTGTTGGCCCAGAAAATTGCACAATATAGTCACTACTACTGCAGCCATTGCTAGTTGATATTGCACATTGCACAATTCCAGCAGTCAACAGCCAGATTGGATTGTGCATTGCGTAGTTCCAGAAGTCAGACAATCTCCCAGTAGCCCAAACTATGCCTTTCGCAGTTGTGGCATTTAGTCTCCCAACCTCCCAACTGAAATTGCACAACCTTCATGACCGGTCACACAGGTATGTTGCAAGCCAGTTCTCAAGTTCATTTTGGTTTTCGATTGACAGATTGCTTGCCATGAGTGTTTCCATGTCTCCAAGTATTGCAAGTGTTCATCTACCTCTCAGTAGTGTCGGTACAATGATTTCAAGGGAGTAGAGTTGAAGAGACCATTTAGAGCACACTTGGGGATGCAGTCGATCAAGTTTCTATGAACTTGCCTACCCACGAAGACATCAAGTTGTTCGTAGACGAGGGCATCAAGATCTGACAGAAGCAACATCACAACGAGCAGCATCATGAACAACAGCTAAAGGTAGCATACCGAATGCAACAAATGCAAGAGGAAGGTTGTTGATAACACAGAGGTAGAACAAAGTTACGAGCTCAAGAAGATCCACTTATGATGAAAGCAACTTTGGAGACTTGGGATATAAGGTGACGGTGCGACATGAAGATTGCACAAGATAGAGAATGGAACAAAGAAGGAGTTGCATGTGCTGAAGCAACAACTCAAGGAAGAACATGAAGCTACACAGACAGACGAATGAGTTGCAGCAGGAACATGAACAACAATTGGTGCAACATGCACTCACGGATGAAACTAAGCCTGTACAAGTTAAATATCCATCCCAACATCTATCACGGAATAGAGATGGTGAGCAGTTTTGTTGATCGCATGCAAGGAATTTAGCAACATCCATGTCAGTGTGCACATGGATGTGATCCAACCCATTCAACACAGTCACCAAGGTGAACACAAGAAGCAAGTCCAACTGGCGATGAACATGTACTTTGGCAAGTTAATGCTCATGACTACTAGCACACACTTGAAGATTAGCACGGACATTATGCATCAATGTGTTGTTGATTCAGCCACACCCAAGAAGACCATGCGCATGTTAGCAAGCGAGATGGATGAAGGAGCCGAACCAATGCATCGATTGCAATGGAGGCAGGTGTTCGCTTTAGCAAGATGTCACCATGGGATGCATGCACACCATCATGATGACTAATCTTGGCATTAGATTACCACCTTTGCCATCACAAACATGTCAAAGAGTTGGTCTCATCCCAACGGACTGAGTGTCAATGATGTCTTGCATGGCTTTCTCAAACCATGTTATCTAACATGAGTACATGTGCATTGTAATGTAACGTCATGTCAAATGTAAGTCAAGTGTCCATAGTTGGATGTAACATTCATAGAGTAGATGAAGAGTCATGAGGGTAAATAAACTGTGACAAAGGGGAATGTCAAGGGTCACCTCACCCTTTGCTATAAATAGAACCTCATAACTCATTGTATAGGCTTTGGGTTAGCCAAGCTTTCAATAAGACTATCTTGGAGAGAGCTTGGAAAATATTGTAATGTGCCTTGGCTTCTCCACTGCACAGAGCTTGTACATCTCTTTGGAGGAGAAGGAGGATGTGGTTGTAACATTCTACTATTGGAGCTAGTGGTTGGACATGGATGTATTGTATGACTGGAACTTATACTTCTCTATATAATAAGAGCCAGCACGTTTCATGCATATGTTGTATTGTATTCCATCTATCTTGTTTACTCTAAATGGCATATGTATTTTCCTTCTTACGCATGCATGTATGGACTATTCTGTATGAGTATGTATGAATCTTTCTGAAATGGGTTGTTGGTTTAACCATCACATTGGATTGCCAGCTAACATTCTTTCCAGCTTGTGATGTACTTCACCCGTGTGTTCCCTTCCCATCTGAGTACTATTACAGGTTGCCAAGGGGCGCACTTATCTCAACCCACATGTGTTATAACCTCTCATGCACCTTCCTTGACTCACTGCAACTATCACACCCTTGCTACCAACAGAGTTATCTTACTTTCCTCTGTGTAAAATTGCGGTCAAGGCATTACCATACGACCCACTGCTGGGAATCCTACACCAAATGGTGTGAGGTATTATTGGGACTTCTTACCGGGCGTATTCCCTTGACATGTTGGCGGGTCCAAAACCATCAACATTTATGGCGCTAGAAGGAGGGCCAAATAACGAGTTGTGTCCTCTCATCCAGTTTTGAACCTTGCATATCTTTCATAGATTATTGCAATCTTCTCCTTCCACGATGTTTTACGAATCATGAAGTTGTCACCATCACAAGGGAGTTTTTTCATCTCTTGTCCACTTACATGTATCATGGTGAAAGCAAAGTGGCCTGGCCTGAGTACTTACATGAATTTATTTCCATGCTTCATGAGGAATATGCGTGTTCTAACGAACAGGCTAGCTTGTTGCTTGCTTACAGACTTCATGAATCTCTACTTCGATGGTTGTGCAGCCTACCGGCTGACAACGTGCACTCACTTGAGCACTTCTGTGATCTAATTAAAGACACTTTATATCATTTTGATCCATACATCTTGACCAAAAAATACTACAACAACGGAAGGCTCCGCATGAATTGATCATGGATTTTTGGCAGCACTTCTGTGACTTGAAGTTTCAAGATCCGAGGAGCCAGTTGAAATTTTCCTATCTTTGGGACCGATTCGAGTATTGCGTTAAGAAATCTGCTTGTCCCAAGAAGAAGCTTGAAATCAAGCCTTGCTCAACATTCTTCACTGATGGAGCTGTGCAATCTTATGTGGATGCAGCCACTGTCTCGACTGACTATCCACCGTCCCCTCATTCAATGGCTCCACCACTGCCGAGTGATGTTGAGGATCATGCTAACTCACTTGTTCAGCTTGCATATCCTCCCAACATCACTTCACTCAATTTCCCTACAATGTTGGTTGTGATTCATTCAAGTTCCCATATGCATTATGTTCCACGACATCCATCTTTGCACTCGGATGTTCCTCTGGATGATATTTTCTCGTGTTCTTCCATTTTGGACTCTTCACTTGTTCTGAATAAGGAACAAGCCATTGACAGAGTTGGCATTGCACAACCAACATACATTGTCATTCATGAAGAGTATGAGTCAAAGCTTGAGCATCAACACTCGCTAAAGGATAACTCCCTTCCGTCTAAGCCCCTTCCGTTCTTTCCTAACATCTTTGGTGAACCTTCCATCCAAGATTTCGCATGTGTGTCTTCATCCACAGATGCACCCATTGTTGATCACTAGCAAGACTCACCAGATGTTTGTTCATCATTCGTCAATGAAGGGGATAAGTTATTCATTGAAAATCCACTTGATCTTTCATCTGTATTTTCCAGAAACATAGAGGATGAGTTTGTTCGCTTTTCATCTACCCCTCTGTTTGATTCATCTGATCATGAGGATGCCAATGAATTCTTTGATTTTTTTTATCGTGGCGGTTGTGATCCATTTACTTCCATATTTGATCACGATCATGACTCTATTGCAATTGATCTTTTGAAGCCACTGATTTATGATGATCTACCTACTGATGAAGTTGAAACATCCAAGACTGTTGAGGCACTTAAGCGTGAGCTAAGGGTTATTTCAGGCCCTCTCCCTCTTGGGGTTATCCTCACTTCCGATCAGGAAATTTTTCAATTACGCAAGGCTCCTCATCACTCATATGTATGCATTGAAGATCCATCTCACACACAGATCATGCTTCCTCCACACGAACTGCATGATCCCATTGCTCATGCATTGGAGGAATCGTGCATTGCAGGCACTCGTGCATGACGCAAGTTATCTTTGTTTCTTTCGTTTGCTTAAATGTCATAGTCAAGAGTGTGCTTATGCTTCAAAGTTGCATGCAGTATCACACATCACTATGATAAGTCCATGGACTTCTTTTCATGCAATTTCACTCACTTATCTCCTGTGGGCACTTTAAAACATGAAGTGTGGTTGTCTTCATTGTTATATCTTCATTTTTTCTGGTTCGCACAAATAGGTTTCTCGCGGACCAAGCCTTCACCAACATCGGTCAACCAATGCGCCAGTGGCTGCATTGGAAATATCAATTCACGTGATTAGGCCCATGCACCGTTAGTGTAGGAGTAGGAGTAGTTTTTGCTTTCAGGTTTTTTCTTGCATGCTTGTTTGCTTACTTAGTTTGTTTGTTTGTTTGTTTGCCTACTTGTTTCCTTACTCGCTTTGCTTTCACTTTCACTTCTGCTCTTGCTTTGCTTTGTTGTTTGTTTGTTAGTTTGCTTGTTTCATTCGTAGGTTAGTTTCGCACCATGTATGACTCTTGAAGTGAGTTGGGCAAAGTACAAGAGGGCTTGTACAACTAACACTACTTGGTTATCTATCATCTTGCCTGTGTATGAAGAACTTGTTACTTTTAGTCCATGATACATCGAAGGAAAACACATATTGTTCAAAGTGAACCTTGGTGAAAACACAACTCTTGCGCGCTGACAACGGAGCCATGCTTGTGTTCCTATGTGACTCCGTTCGGGTATTGTCCAGGCCTATTGGCAACAAAGCAATACCATAGATGAAACTAAGACTCTGACGACTATACTACTTGTGCACCCATATACCCCTCAACCCCAATCAAAACAATTGTGTTGCCTTGGCTTGGAATGTGTGTCAATCTACCAAGAGTTTGGTAGATGCTACATCTTAGAATCAAGCTAGTGTGAAACCAAGATAAGTTGAGAATTGAACAATACTTCCGGAGGTGTTAGACTTGCTTTCACGAACAAGGTCCATTCAGAGAGCTAGAGTTCTACCAGTGTGTCACCAAGTGTTGTAGCAGCTACAACCACCCTCCAAAAATTTTCCTTACTTCATTTTGGAACCTGCCTACCAATTTTTCACAGTACCTTCTCTTGCTTCGTCAAGTTCACAAGCTTTAGTGTTTTGCTTTCACAAAGGCAACCTGTCGATCACAACTTTATGCACTCCCCTCATAGGTTGATCACTTGGACTTGATCCAGTTGTAGGCTGAGGATCTCCCCTAAGAAATTGTGCATTTCTAGAGGGAAACCAACCTTCCCTCCAAAAATTACGCAATCCTATTTGGAAGCCTATTGGGATCCAGAATTGCGCAATTCTGCCAGTCAACACTCACAGTGAAAATTGTGCAATTTTCCCCAGCACAGCTGCTCAGCCCAAAATTTGGGCAAATCTGGCAGAATTCAGGTGCTCTGCCCAGAAACTACGCAAATATCTTGGGCAGCTAGCCCAACTCCTAGCCATAAATGCACATTTTCTCCCAGCAATTGAGCAACCTCTTTCATGTGCAACTGAGTTGACTAGTTCACTCTAGGGTCGAGAAAAACATACTTGAATGCATGGGTTGCGTCTCCTAAGGAAGCATGCAAAGGCATCCCTTGATCCAAGGATCTATTTTTAGCAATTGGAGGTTACATGCAAGGATCACTTCAGAAACCTCCCACTAAGTGTCGCTTTCCCTAAATTTGTGGCATGCGCATCAGAACTTCGATGTTATCAAAACTCATCAACTATACATTGCAGAGCTCATTCCTCACATCAAACTTGCAACTCTGGCATCCCACATCACCTCTAGGAGTTGTCGGCACATTCATCTCAGCTGTTTTGGGGTAAGCCTGCCTTCCATGCCTTGTGAGGCAATTATGTCACTTTTTGTGTATTTGCTTGTGTGAGTGATGTTTGCTTGATTTCTTTGAACGCTTGTTTTTGTTTACATGTATACTAACTTGTCCAAGCATTAGTTTTCGTTGTTGTCTTACTGTTGTCACATGCATGAAATGGCTTTGCACAAATGGTCATCGATTCGGTGACTCACTTCACCCACATGAATGTTGATTTATTTACTGAATCTTTCATTCAATGTTTGCATGCGCAATCAATCACTCTTGCTTTCACTTACTGTCGCCATGCATTCACTATCATATTTTGTTTCAGTTACCCGTCGGTGAGTCTAGCTAACCTTGCCCCGAACTCTGCCTTCACTAAGACAAAATTGCACAATCCGAGGAAGGAAGGCTCTGTCTTCCTCTCCATAAATTCCCAATTCTTCCTAGGCACTGTCCTCCAAGACTATTTTTCACATTTCTGAGGGATAATGACTGCTGGCCCAGAAAATTGTGCAATGCAGTCACTGAGCCTGCAGCCATTTCCAACTGAGATTGCGCATTGTACAATTCCAGCAGTCAACAACCAAATTGAACTGTGCATTGCGCAACTCCAGTAGTCAGTCAGTCTCCCAACAACCTAGCCTTGGTAGTCAGTCTCCCAACCTTCTGATCGAAATTGTGCAACCTTAATGATCAATCACACAAGTATGTTGCAAGTTAGTTCTCAAGTTCATTTTGGTTTTCGACTGACAAATTGCTTTCCATGAGTGTTGCCATGCCTCCAAGTATTGCAAGTGTTCATTTTCCTCTCAGCAGTGCAGGTACAATGGTTTCAAGAGATCAAAGTCGAAGACACCATTCAGGGCACACTTGGGGATGCAATCGATCAAGTGTCTATGAAATTGCCCACCCACGAAGACATCAATTTGTTCATAGACTAAGGCATCAAGATATGATGGCAGCAGCATCATAGCAAGCAACATCATGAACATCATATAAAGGTAGCATATCGAATGCAACAAGTGCAAGAAGAAGGTTGTTGATAACACAGAGGTGGAACAAATTTGTGAGCACAAGTTGATCCACTGATGATGAAAGAAAATTTGGAGACTCGAGCTATGAGGTGATGACGAAACATAAATATCCCACGAAGACAGAGAATGGAACAAAGAAGAAGTTGCATGTGTTGAAGCAACAACTCAAGGAAGAACATGAAGCTTCACAGATAGACGAATGAGTTGCAACAGGAATAGGAACAGCAGTGGGCGCAACATGCACGCACAGATGAAACTGCGCCTATACAAGTTAAAGATCCATCCCAGTAGTTGGCATGGAGTAGACATGGTGAGCAGTTTTCTTGATCGCATGCAAGGGATTCAGCAGCATGCATGTCAGTGTGTGCACACATGCAATCCAACCCTTTCATCACACTCACCAAGGCGAAGACAAGAAGCAATTCCAAGTAGACCTGAACATGTACTTCGGCAAGTTGATGTGCATGACCACCAAAACACATTCGAAGATCAACACAGAAAATATGCATCAATGTGTTTCCGGTTCATCTGCACCCAAGAAGACCATGCGCATGTTAGCAGATGAGTTAGATGAAGGAGCCAAACAATGCATTGGTTGCAATAGAGATAAGAGTTCGCTTCAGCAAGATGTCACCATGGTGTGCATGCACACCATCACTGATGTCTAATCTTGGCATCATCTCACCACTTTCGCCATCACAAGCATGTCAAAGAGTTGGTCTCATCACAACAGATCGAGTGTTAGTGATGTCTTACATGGCTTGCTCAAGCCATGTTCTCTCACATGAGTACATGTGCATTGTAATGTAACGTCATGTCAAGTGTAAGTCAAGTGTCGATAGTTGGATGTAACAATCATAAAGTAGATGAAGAGTCATGAAGGTAAATGAACTGTTGCAAAGGGGAATGTCAGGGGTCACCCCACCCTTTGTGTTAGGTCTCTATACTACTAGTGTAACCCCTTATTATTATGAGTACAACCCTCTTATTATATTGTTTTGCAAATGTAGTCCCCGTATTGTTATTATTGTGCCCCATAGAAGCCCACTATTGTTATTATTATGCCCTTACATTATTATTGTTATGTCAGCTCTAATTATATTATGACCCCTTAGACTCCTATAAATAGAAAGGAGGTCTTGTCATTTGTATCATCCAAGAATTGTTCATTTGTGTAATTTAAAGGAGGTTTCCCCCTCGAAAAGGCTGAATTCTAAGGCATTTATCTCTCTTTTCTATTTTTGTGTGAGCTGGTTTCATAACACTTGGTATCAGAGCTTTGGATTCTAGGGTTTCGCTGCTCCAAACAGGCCATTGTGACATTTTATGTATCATTGTGTTTCTGCAACATTTCAGAAGCTAAAAACAAAACCCATTTGATACAACATCACGTTGAATCTTGGGTCCAAATTTCATATCTTGTCTCGCTATATTTTCGGATATATGATCTGAGGAAGTTAGGGTTTTTGCAAGCTCTAGAATTTCATCTAAAATAGGCCATCGCAGAATTTTGTCTATAAATTTATCGCTACGAAGTTTCAGAAACTCAAAAAAAAACCCATTTGAGAGGAAATCAGTATAAACATCAGGTCCTAATTTCAGATCTTGTCTCGCTATATTTTCAGATATATGATCTGAGGAAGTTAGGATTTTTGCAGACTCCCGAATTACATCCTAAACAGGCGACCTTGGGAAAATCGTCATAACTTTCTCTCTGAGCATCAGATTGAAATTTAGTAAGAAGTTATAGAAATAGGATGGACTATGGTTTGTTTGGGTATAATTTTCAGAACCTAAGGTTGAAATAGTGACATGTGGCACATCATACAAGTTCACTCTACTGAAATAATCTATAATTAGGCCATCACGGGAGATTGGGAATAAAGCTTTCTTTGGGAATCCAATTGCGACCAGACTTGTGGAGTTAGAAAGAGGACTCAAAGGGCTATTACAAGCCGAAATTTTAGAACTTAAAGATCCGAAATTACAGAGTTACAATCATTTCAAGATCGAGCTCCTAAAATCAAGAAAAAACGAGATGAGGAAGTTTGATGACAAGGATCTGATAAATTGGATACTACAGATGGAGAAATATTTTGATCAACATGGTGTACCACTGTTAGCAAAGGTACGTATTGCATCTAATTATTTAGAACCAAATCAATTTTTATGGTATAAAGGGCTTTGTTCTTGTAAACCGCTTGTCACGTGGTCAATTTTCATGGAGGAAATGATAACACATTATGAGGATACTAAGAGCAACACCTTCTTTAGCCAATTGATCAATCTCAAACAAAAGGGTTCAATGGCAAAGCACATTGAGGACTTTCAAAAATTGAATATAAGGGTAAATTATATTCTAGAGAAGCAAAAGATAAATAGTTTTATCTATGCCATGGAAGCTGATATCAATGGAATGAAAACATATTGGAAAAAAGGCATGGAAGATTTGAAGAAAGACATGGAAGGTCTGAAGGAAGGTGAGACAAAGCTGCTACAAGAAAGGCCTCCTAATGATGAAAAGGATCAAGAAACATCAAAAGAAGAGGATATACACTGGGAACCAACCCTAGAGAAAGAACAAATGAATCTGATCATATCTTATATTGCAATGGCAGGAATTACCACTCCTCAAACTCTCAAGATAGAAGGACATATCAAGAAAAAGAAGGTTCAAGCAATGAAATATAGGGAAGTAAAGTATCAAGAAACATCAAAAATAAAGGATACTCACCAGGAACCAATCCCAGAGAAAGAAGAAATGAATCCGACCATATCTTGTAATGCATTGGTCAGAATTACCACTCCTCAAACTATAATGATAGAAGGACATATCAAGAAGAAAAAGTTAATAGTGTTGATTGATTTGGGTAGTACCCATAATTTTATTCATTGTAAGATAGCCAAGGAATTGAATTGCTTCCTATATCTATCACAAGAGTGTCAAGTGATGGTTGTAAGTGGAGGAACCATAAATTGCTCTGGAAAGTGCCATAATATCAAGCTATCCATGGGAGAATATTTATTGAATAGCCCAATGCTTTCCGTTCCAATGCGTAGTACTGATGTTGTACTAGGAGTCCAGTGGCTACAATCCTTGAGTACAATAGCTTTTAATTTTCAAGAACTTTTCATGAAATTTTCTTCGAAAGGAAAGGAACTTGAATTAAGGGGTATCTCAGGGAAAATAGGAAAGATAATCAGATCTAACGAAATGACAAAGCTTCTAAAGAAAGAACAACGAGGTGCAATTGCACAATTATGTTTGCTAATTGTTCCCACATCGAAATAATCTATTTCTCCAGATCTCCAAAAAGTCTTGGACAATCATTCCAAGGTATTTGAGACTCCCAAAGGTCTCCCACATATTCATGATCATGATCATGCTTTTCATTTGATTCCAGGAAGTGTTCCTCCAAACATCAGGCCTTATAGATATCCATATTCACAAAGGAGTGAAATTGAACATATGGTTGCAAAAATGGTAGAGGTTGGTATAATTATCTAACCAAATTTGATAAACAAAGCAATGGATGAATGGAAGAATGGCGAAGTAGGGTGGGAACTCATTCAAAAGTTTCCGAAGATCCCAATTCCATCAATATTGCTAAAACTTGACAAGGAAGAAAAAATCATATTGGAACCTAAAGCATTCATAGAACTGAGAAGTCAATACCTACGAAATCGATCAATTTTAGAGTATCTCATCAAGTGGAAGAACTTACCTACTAAAAAATTCCACATGAAAAGGATGAGAATTTTATACAGAAGCATCAAGAACTACTCAAGGATTGAGGACAAAACTTTTTGAAGGAGAGGGGCATGGTAGGTCCCTTATACTACTAGTGTAACCCCTTATTGTTATTAGTACAACCCCCTTATTATATTGTTGTGCCCATGTAGTCCCCATATTGTTATTATTGTGCCCTTACATTATTATTGTTATGTCGACTCTGATTATATTATGAACCCTTAGACTCCTATAAATAGAAAGGAGGTCTTGTCATTTGTATCATCCAAAAAAATTTCATTTGTGTAATGTAAAGGAGGTTGCCCCCTCGAAGATGTTGAATTCTAAGGCGTTTATCTCTTTACTATCTTTTTGTGAGCTGGGTTCATAACACTTTGCTATAAATAGAACCTCATAACTCATTGTATAGGATTTTGGTCAAACAAGCTTCCAATAAGACTATCTTGGAGAGAGCTTGGACAGTATTGTAATGCGCCTTGGCTTCTCCACTGCACAAAGCTAGTACATCTCTTTGGAGAAGTAGGAAGATGTGGTTGTAACATTCCACTATTGGAGCTAGTGGTTGGACATGGATGTATTGTATGATTGGAACTTACACTTCTCTATATAATAAGAGCCAACATGTTTCATGCATATGTTGTATTGTATTCCAGCTATCTTGTTTACCCTAAATGGCATATGTATTTTCTTTCTTACGCATGTATGTATGGACTATTTTGTATGAGTATGTATGAATCTTTCTAAAATGTGTTGTTGGTTTAACCATCACTTTGGATTGCCAGCTAACTTGCTTTCCAACTTGTGATGTATCTTCACTCGTGTGTTCCCTTCCCATCTAAGTACTATTACAGATTGCCAAGGGGCACACTAATCTCAACCCACATGTGTTAGAACCTCTCATGCACCTTCCTTGACTCACTGCAGTTGTCACAACCTTGCTACCAACATATTTATCTTACTCGCCTTTGTGCGAAATCGTGGTCAAGGCATTACCATACGACCCATTGCTGGGACACCTACACCAAATGGTCTGAGGTCTAATTGGGAATTCTTACTAGGGAGATCCCCTTGACATGTTGGCAGGTCTAGCACCGTCAAAATTTATGGTGCTAGAAGGAGGGCCAGATGACGAGTTGTGTCCTCTCATCCAGCGTTGAACTTTGCATATCTTTCATGGATTCTTGCACTCTTCTCCCTCCACGATGTTTTTCGAATCATGAAGATGTCACCATCATGAGGGGGTTTTTTAATCTCTTGTCCACTTACACATATGATGGTGAATGGGAACTGACCTAGCCTAAGTACTTACATGACTTTCTTTCCATGCTTCATGAGGAAGATGGGTGTTTCGATGAACATGCAAGCTTGTTGCTTGCATACACACTTTGCGAATCTCCACTTCGATGGATGTGTAGCCTACTAGCTAATAGTGTGCCCTCACTTGAGCACTTTTGCAATCTCATTAAAGACATTTTCTATCATTTTTATCCAGACTATCCTAACCAAAAACTACTAAAGCAACGAAAGGCTCTACATGAATCGATCATGGATTTTTGGCAGCTTTTCTGTGACTTGCAGTTTCAAGCTCTGAGGATCTAGATGAAATTTTCCTATCTTTGGGCCAGTTCAAGTATTTCCTTAATAAATCTACTCATCCCAAGAAGAAGCTTGAAATCAAGCCTCACTCAACATTCTTCACTAATGGAGCTGTGCAATCTTATGTGGATGCAGCCACTTGACTGACTGTCTGCCATCCCCTCATTCAATAGCTCCACCACTTCCGAGTGATGTTAACGATCATGCTAACTCACTTGTTCAACTTGCATATCCTCCCAACATCACTTCACTCAATTTTCACGTAATGTTGGATCTCAGTCCTTCAAGTTCCCATATGAATTATGTTCCATGACCTCCATCTTCACACTTGGTTGTTCCTCCGGATGATACTATCTTGTGTTCTCCCATTCTGGACTCTTCACTTGTTGTGAACAAGGAACAAGCCACTGACGGAGTTGGTGTTTCAAAACCAACATGCGATGTCATTCATGAAGAGTATGAGTGGGAGCTTTAGCATCAACACTCATCGAAGGATGACTCCCTTCCGTCCAAGCCCCCTCCATTCTTTCCTAACATCTTTGGTGAACATGTCATCCATGATTTCACATGTGTGCTCTCATCCATGGATGCACCCATTGTTGATCACTCGTAGGACTCACCGAATGTTGGTTCATCATTCGACAATGGAGAGGATAAGTTATTTATTGAAAATCCACTTGATGTTTCAACTGTCTTTTCCACAAACACGACGGATGAGTTTGTTCACTTTTCATCTACCCTTAGGTTTGATTCATATGATCATGAGGATGCCGATGAATTCATTGATTTTTCTGATCGTGGTGGTCGTGATCCATTTACTTCCATATTTGATCACAATCATGACTCTATCGTAGTTGATATTTCGAAGCCACCGATTTATGATGATCTATATGATGAAGTTGAAACACCCAATACTGTCAAGGCACTTAAGCCCAAGCTGATAGTTATGTCAGGTCATTGCTCTCTTGGGGTTAGTCTCACTTTGGATCAGGAAATTTTTCAATCACCCAAGGCTCCTCATCACTCATCTGTATGCATTGAAGATCCATCTCACACACAGATCATGCTTCCTCCACTTGAACTGCACAATTCCATCGCTCATGCATTGGAGGAATCTTACATTGCAAGCACTCGTGCACGATGAAAGTTATCTTTATTTCTTTCATTTTCTTGCATGTCACATTCAAGAGTGTGCTTATGCTTTAAGGTTGTGCGTAGTATCACAGAGCACTATGATAAGTCCATGGACTTCTTGTCATGCACTTTCACTCACTTATGTCCTATGGGCACTGTAAAACACAAAGGGTGGTTGTCTTCATTGATATATCTTTCTTGTTTGGTGGTTACACAACTAGGTTGCTTGCGGACCAAGCCTTCACCAACATGGGTCAACCAATGCACCAGTTGCTACATTGGAAATATCACTTCACGTGATCAGACCCATGCACCATTAGTGTAGGAGTAGGAGTAGTGTTTTCTTTTGCATGCTTGTTTTCTTACATGCTTTGTTTGTTTGTTTGTTTGCCTGCTTGTTTCCTTACTCTCTTTTCTTTCAGTTTTGCTTCTGCTTTTGGCATGATTTGTTGTTTATTTGTTAGTTTGCTTGTTTCGTTCATTGGTTATTTTCACATGAAACCATGTATGACTCTTGAAGCGAGTTGGGTGAATTACAAGAGGTCTTGTACAAATATCACTACTTGGTTATATGTCATCTTGTCTTTGTATGAAGAACTTGTTACTTTTAGTCCATGATACGTTAAAGGAAAATACATACTGTTCGAAGTGAACCTTGGTGAAAACATAATGCTTGTGCACTAACTAGTGTCGCCTTCTCTAGACGGTTGTTTTTGGGTTAACCCTTTTCATCTCAATCAAGTAGAGTAAGGTGAGGGGGGAAACCTTAACAGACACGTCAGAGGTATAATAAACTACTTCTTTACAAGAACAACATCTTCTATTGTCAATAAGTCGGGATCCCTCTTCCGCCTCTGAAATGAATAAGTGTTATGCACAGTTACAAAAATGAAAAAAGTTTTAAAAAATGAAAAATGAATAAGGCAAAAAGAAGAGAAAGGTTTCCTATGCAGAGAGGTGATGCAAGTAACTTCGTCGGGGTACTGACCAGGCTCGCTGGTAATGGAGCCATTCTTTTGTTCCTATGTGACTCCACCGGGGTACTGTCCAGGCCTGCTGGCAACAGAGCAACACCAGAGATGAAACTAAGACTATGATGAGTATATTGTTTATGCACCCATATACCCCTCAACACTAATCGAATCAACTGTGTTTCCTTGGCTTCGAATGTGTGTCAATAGTCCAAGAGTTTGGTAGATGCTACATCTTACAATCAAGCTAGTGTGAAACCAAGATGAGCTGAGAACTAAACAATACTTTCAGAGGTCTTAGACTTGATTTCACAAGCAAGGTCCATTTAGGGAGCTAGAGTTCTACCAGTGTGTCGCCAAGTGTTGTAGTGGCTAAAACCACCCTCCAAAATTTTTCCTTAGGTTCGTTTTGGAACCTCCCTACCAACTTTTCACAGCACCTTGTCTTGCTTCATCAAGTTCACAAGCTTCAGTGTTTTGCTTGCACAAAGGCAGCTTGTCAATCACAGCTTGATGCACTCCCCTCATAGGCTGATCACCCGAACTTGATCCAACTGTAGGTTGAGCAGATCCCCCAAGAAATTGTGCATTTCTGGAGGGAAACCAACCTTCCCTCCATAAATTCGCAATCTTGTCTGGAAACCTGTTGGGATCTCAAATTGCGCAATTTTGCCAATGAACACTCACAATGAAAATTGTGCAATTTTGCCCAGCACTATTGCTCATCCCAGAATTTGCACAAATCTAGGGAGAAGTCAGGTGCTCCTCACAAAAATTGCACAAATCTCCTAGGTAGCTAGCCCAACTCCCAGCCATAAATGCACATTTTCTCCCAGCAGTTGAGCAGCCTCTTTCATGTGCAGTTGAGTTGACTAGTTCCCTCTGGGGCCGAGAAAAACATACTTTCATGCATGGGCTATTTCTCCTAAGGAAGCATGCAAAGGCATCCCTTGATTCAGGGATCTATTTTTAGCAATTGGAGGTTACATGCAAGGATCACTTCAGAAACATCCCACTAAGTGTCGCTTTCCCTAAATTTGTGGCATGCGCATCAGAACTTCGATGTTATTAAAACTCATCAACCGGATGCTGAAGAGCTCATTTCTCACATCAAACTTGCAACTTTGACATCCCACATCACTTCTAGGAGCTGTCGGCACATTCATCTCAGTTTTTTTTGGGGTAAGCCCACCTTCCATGCCTTGTGTTGCATTTATGTCGCTTTTTGTGTATTCACTTGTGTGAGTGTTTTTTACTTAATTTGTTTGAATGTTTGTTATCATTTACATGTATGCTAACTTGTCCAAGCATTGTTTCAATTTTCGTTGCTATCTCACTGTTGTCGCATGCATGAAACTGTTTTGAATGAATGGTCGTCAATTCGGCGTCTCGCTTCACCCACATGCATGTTGATCTGTTTACTGAATATTTCATTCAATGTTTGCATGCATAATCAATCACTTATGCTTTCACTTAGTGTCTCCATGCATTCACTGTCATATTTTATTTCAGTTTCCCGTTGGCGAGTCTAGCCAACCTTGGCCCGAACTTTGCCTTCATTAAGACAACATTGCGCAATCCGAGGAAGGAAGGCTCTGTTTAACTCTCCAGAAATGGGAATTTCTACCCAAGAATTGTCCTCCATGGTTGTTTTGTGCATTGCTAAGGGACATTGACTGTTGTACTAGAAAATTGCGCAATGCAGTCACTGAGCCTGTAGCCATCGCCAACTCAAATTGCACATTGCAAAATTCCAACAATCAGCAGCCAGACTGGACTGTGCATTGTGAAGTTCCAGCAGTCAATCAGTCTCCCAAGAAATTGTGAATTTATGGAGAGCAACCATTCTTCCCTCCAGAAATTTGGAAATCCTGTCTGGCAGCCTGTTGGGCTCCAGAATTGCACAATTCTGCCAGTCAACACTCACAATGAAAATTGCGCAATTTTCCCCAGCAGGGTTGCTCAGCCCAGAAGTTGTGCAAATCTATGTAGCAATCAGTAGCTCTATCCAAAAATTGCGTAAATATGCTAGGAAGGCAACCAAGCTCGCAGCCAGAAATGTGCATTTTCTCCTAGCAGTTGAGCAACCTCTTGCATGTGCAGCTGAGCTGATCGGTTCCCTCCGGGATCAAGAAAAATAGACTTGCATGCATGGGTTGCTTCTCCCAAGGCAGCATGCAAAGTAATCCCTTGATTTAGAGATCTACTTTTAGTAATTGGAGGTTGCATGCAAGGATCACTTCAGGAACCTCCCACCAAGTGTCGCTTTGCTTAGATTTGTGTCATGTGCATCAGAACATCGATGTTATCAAAACTCATCAACCAGATGTTGCAAAGCTCATTCCTGACCTCAACCTTGTAGCTCGAACATCCCACATCACTTCTAGCAATTGTCGGCACATTCATCTCAGTTGTTTTGGGGTAAGCCCGACTTCCATGCCTTGCGTTAGATTTTTGTCGCTTTTTGTGTATTTGAATGTGTGAGTGTTGTTTACTTGATTTATTTGAACGCTTGTTGTCATTTACATGTATACTAACTTGTCCTAACACTGTTTCAGTTTTTGTTGCTGTCTCATTGTTGTCGCATGCATGAAAGTGTTTTGAACGAATGGTCGTCGATTCAGCAACTCGCTTCACCCACATGCATGTTGATCTATTTACTGAATCTTTCATTCAATGTTTTCATGCATGATCAATCACTTATTCTTTCACTTAGTTTCTCCATGCATTCACTGTCATACTTGCTTTCAGTTGCCCGTCGGCGAGTCTGGCCAACTTGGCCCGAACTCTGCCTTCACGGAGACAACATTGCGCATTCTGAGGAAGGAAGGCTCTGTCTTCCTCTCCAGAAATGGGCATTTCTCCCCAAGAATTATCCTCCATGACTATTTTGCGAATTTCTAAGGGACAATGACTAGTGGCCCAGAAAATTTCGTAATCCAATCACTGAGCCTACAACAATTGCCAACTAAGATTGCACACTGCAAAATTCCAACAATCAGCAGCCAAACTGGACTATGCATTGTGCAATTTCTGCAGTCAGTCAGTCTCCCAATAACCGAGATTGTGCCTTGCGCAATCTTGGCAGTCAGTCTCCCGACCTCCCGACTGAAATTGCACAATCTTCATGATCAGTCACACAGGTATGTTGCAAGTCAGTGCTCAAGTTCAATTTGGTTTTCGACTGACAGATTGCTTGTCATGAGGGTTTCCATGTCTACAGGTATTGTAGGTGTTCATCCACCTCTCAGCAGTGCAGGTATAATGGTTTCAAGAGAGCAGATTAAAAGACGTCATTTAGAGCATACTTGGGGATGTAATTGATCAAGTGTCTATTAAATTGCCCACCCATGAAGACATCAAATTGTTCGTAGATGAGGGCGCCAAGATATGATGGCAGCAACATCACAATGAGTAGCATCATGAACAATAGTTGAAGGCAACATACCATACGTAATGAATGTAGGAGGAAGGTTGTTGATAACACAGAGGTGGAACTAAGTTGCGAGCTCAAGTAGATCCACTGATGATGAAAACAACTTTTGAGACTCGGGCTATGAGGTGATGGCGTGACATGAAGATTGTGCAAAGGTAGAGAATGGAACAAAGAAGAAGTTGCATGTGTTGAAGTAGCAACTCAAGGAAGAACATGAAGCTTCACAAGCAGACGAATGAGTTGCAGCAAGAACAGGAACAATAGTGGATGCAACATATAGTCACAGATGAAATTGCACCCATACAAGTTAAAGATCCATCGCAGTAGCTAGCATAGAGAAGACATGGTGAGCAGTGTTGTTGATCGCATGCAAAGGATTCAACAACATGCATGCCAGTGTGTGCACACATGCAATCTAACCCATTTAGCACACTCACCAAGGTGAAGACAAGAAGCAAGTCCAACTGGAGTTGAACATGTTCTTTAGCAAGTTTATATGCTTGACCACTAACACACACTTAAATATTAGCATAGACACTATGCATCAATCTATTGTAGTTTAGCCGCACCCATGAAGACCATGCACATGTTAGCGGACGAGTTGGATGAAGGAGCCAAACCAATGCACTAGTTGCAATGGAGGCAAGAGTTCGCTTCAGCAAGATGTCACCAAGGGTTGTATGCACACCATCATGGACGACCAAGCTTGGCATCATCTCACCACCTTCACCATCACAAGCATGTCAAAGAGTTGGTCTCATCACAATAGACCGAGTGTCAGTTAGTTATGTCTTGCATGGCTTGCTCAAGCCATGTTGTCTCACATGAGTACATGTGCATTGTAATGTAACATAATGTCAAGTGTAAGTCAAGTGTCGATAGTTGGATGTAATTGTCATAGAGTAGATGAAGAGTCATGAGGGTAAATGAACTGTCACAAAGGGGAATATCAAGGATCACCCCACCCTTTTCTATAAATAGAACCTCATAAATCATTTTATAGGCTTTTGGTCAGCCAAGCTTCCAATAATACTCTCTTGGAGAGATCTTGGACAGTGTTGTAACGCACTTTGGCTTCTCCCTTGCACGAAGCTAGTACATCTCTTTAGAGGAGCAGGTGGATGTGGCTGTAATGTTCCACTATTGGAGCTAGTGGTTGGACATGGATGTATTGTATGACTCAAACTTACACTTATCTATATAATAAGAGCCAACACATTTCATGCATATCTTGTATTATATTCCAACTATATTGTTTACTCTAAATGGCATATGTATTTGCTTTCTTATGCATGCATGTATGGACTATTTTGTATGAACATGTATGAATCTTTCTAAAATGTGTTGTTGGTTTAACCATCACTTTTGATTTCCAGCTAACTTTCTTTCCAACTTGTGATGTATCTTCACTTGTGTGTTCCCTTCCCATCCAAGTACTATTATAGGTTGCCAAGGGGTGCACTCATCTCAACCCACATGTGTTAGAACCTCTCATGCACCTTCCTTGACTCACTGCAACTATCACACCCTTGCTACCAACGGAGTTATCTTACTTGCCTCTGTGCGAAATCACGGTCAAGGAATTACCATACGACTGACTGTTGGGACTCCTACACCATACGGCCTAAGGTCTAATTGGGACTTCTTATCGGGGAGATCCCCTAGACATGTTGGCGGGTCCAGCACCGTCAACAAAACACTATCTTGGGTACAATTAGTACACACCAAATTAATTGTTACTCTTACATCTCTAGTCTCACTCAGAGTGCTTTAGTTTTAAAAACTCAAATTAGTCATAGTTGAACAAGTTTTTAAATAAAATTTCATTCCTTTTCGATTTAAAGTTAAGCCATATAATGGTTATTTTAATCAAAATAAAATTAAGTAGAAATTCAAATGGAATGATGTTGAAAAATTAATTGATGAACTTAAAATTAGAATACATTGATCAGTAAATATACATTTTAGAATTAAATAAATTCATAATAATTACTAATAAATTCAATTATTGATTTTGAATAAAACACATCTTTTATAATTTTTAAAATAGAGTAAAATTTTATTCAATTAATAATTTTGAATAAAATATATGTTATATATTTTTTAAGTTAAAGTAAGATTTTATTAATAAAACTTATTATAGTAATTGATGAAAATACTTTGAAGAAGTGAAGTTATATTTACCATATGAATTTTAAATGAGTTATTTAAGAAATATTTAGAAGTTACAAGAGTTTACCATATTATGAAGAAGGCTCCATTAACTTGACAGATTCATCTAGAAGACGAATGATTGATGGAATCATATTTAGAATTATTCAAAGAAAATTATAAAATAAGTAATTGGAGATCTTGGTTGCCCATGAGCAAGAATATTGCTGACGGTGCTAGACCTGCCAATATTCATGGGATTTACCCAGTACGAAGTCCCAACTAGACCTCACTTTGTTTGGAGTAGGAGTCCCAGAAGTGGGTGGTAATGTTATGCCTTGACTGCAGAAATGCACAGAGTGAAGTATGATAACTTTGGTGAGAACAAGTGTGTGACCCTACCAAAAGGCAAGTGATATGCATGAAGGTACCAACACACGAAGGGAAAAGGAAGTATTACCCTTGGAAGTGTATAATAGTATGCATCTTGAAAGGAATGCACAAGCATAATGACATCACAAGCTAACATGTGAAATAGTCCACAAGTCAAGGTGACAAATTAATACAACAACATGCATTCAAAATGATTCATACAAATGCAAACGAAATAGTTCATAAGCATAAGTGTAAGTTAAATAACATACATTGAAAATACAACAAGAATAGTCCTACTATATTCACAACATATGAAATAAATTGTGTTGCCTTTGAGTTTTATTATAAGTGAAAGTTCCATTCATACATACACCATTGATGGACAATTAGCCCCAATAATGGAACAATAAATTCAAGAACACCTGCTCCTCCAAATAAGTATACTCGCTCTACACTATGGAGAAGCCAAGGCTCTTCACATTACTGCCAAGCTCCTTCTAAGCCTAATCCTAACCAAAATTTTGGCTCCCAAAATCCCCTTACATGAGTTATGAGGATATATTTATAAGAAAGGGAGTGACTCTTCACATTCCCCTTTGTGACTCTTGAACTCCCTTCATGACTCTTCAACTTCTTTACAAAATGACTCATCACATTACATCATGACTCTTCATATTCCAATATTGAGACTTGGAATTTCACTTTACAAATAATTACAAATACTATTACATTTTACACACATACCCATAAGACAAAAGAGGGTAGAGACAACTTGACAGCTTAACAAGACAAAATACTATGATTCTTGAGTTTGGGGAAACTCTAGCTCAACAACTTTCACTTTATGCTTCTCAGTCACATATTGGTGCCAATCTCACTACTGTGTGATGACATCACCAAACTGCATGATGGTGTCTGATTGGAAGTAGAATCTAGCCTCCATAGCATCTGGGTACAATGACTTGGATCTAGTTTTAACATCCCTCTTGAGCAAGAGAAACATTGTTTCAATCTCGACAGGATCATCGATGTAATTATTCATGTTCTCTCTGTTCATCACCAAAGCCTCCTTGGTGGAAGTCTGTCTCAGTTGCTCCAAGTACTCTTAAATCTCCTACCAGACCTGGTGTCTGTGTTTGGCTTCTTTGAGTGAGCTAATTGATGGGATCATGTGTGCTTTCACCAAGAAATCCAAATTGTTGTGTAACATCACATATCAATCTTGAATACTTCCAATGAACGAGGAAATATGTTTGTTGTTCTGAATCAATATTTGAACTCTTGTTTTCTACATCACTTCCCATGGCTTCATTTTCTTTGGAAATTTAAGTGGTTCCCCTTTGTATCACATATCCATTTGTGCACGATGGCAATGGCAGCTTGTACATTCTTAAGAGTTTTAACAAATTCTCTACTCTACTACTGCAAACCATGCAAGTGAAAATTTTCCTTATGTATGGTTATGATCTCCTCATAGAGGTCCTTCATGGTCTCTACAAGTGTTGATACTTCACCAAGTATCACTGCTCTCATTTCCTCTGATTAAGCCTATGTGGAGACTCTGTTTCGTGTTGCTGCATCCCGTAAGTTATGTGCTGATTTCTTATTCTCGGTCATCAAATACAGAGTGTTTCATCTTGCTACACCTACAAAGGCCAAGTTGGCTTCGACAATGTAATTTGGATTTTTCCTGGTGTCTGCTACTATCACCCTTTCTCTAATGAATGCAGATGATACAAGGCCATTCAGAAAATGTTTTCTTTATGTTTGCAAAATATTCTTTTGTATTTCATCATAAGATAGATTGTACAAGCCCATTACCATATCATCATCAAGAGGAACAATTTCCCCTTCCACGGTTGGATCTAACTCTGTTGCCGGAGGTGGTGGAGACTGAATTGTGACCTGCAGTGCACTTGGCATCAGGTCGACATCTTCATTCTGTGGCTCCAATGCTACCTCCATGTCATCGATCTCAATCATTTTTTCAATCTATTGAGAAAGCTCCTTCTCCTTCATTTGTTCTCTATTCTCCTCTATTGTTGGTCAGTTCTATTCCCACCCTTCAGCTTGCTTTTGTGTTGTTTCTATTGTTATTACACATTGTATTTCTTCTTCTTCTTGCTTTTGCTTCTCTTCCTCCATTCTACTCTGTTATGCTTCTCCCTTCCTTTGTTCTGATCTCTACAACCTACGTTTTCTCTTTTCCTCACTTGCTAAAGTTACTTTCATAACAATAGGATCCTCGTTCATCTTGCGGCTTCTTTCCTTCCTTGGACTGTAAGTTGGTGACATTTGCACATGGGAAGGTTGGATACCTTCTTTGAAGCTCCTTGCTGAAAATCTTCCTTAAATTTGTGCAATGTTAGATCTGAACCCTTTTCTACAAAAAATTGAGTGTTTGCATACGCTATAAATTCCAATGGCAGTTGATCAATTGTTTCCCCACTACTTCTCTGTTGACGGTGTTGGACTAGCCAACATTTAGGGGATCACCCCGGTATGAAGTCCCAACTAGACCTCACGCTGTTTGGTATGGGAGTCGCATCTGGTATGATTGTCTGATTTCCATTATCTTAAATGTTTGCCTTAGATCTTGCCTATCATCATAGGAGATTAGTCTACTTTGTCTTCGAGTAGTAAGGTTCGTGTGGCCTGGTGATTGCTAGTGTTACTTGTGCAATGGTTCTTTCACCGTAGAGGGAGAGGATGGGAGTGAGTCCAAAGTCAGATGGCAGGAAGCCCCAACTCTGTTAGCAACACACAACACAAAAAGACGTGCATGGATTACGGAGGAACATCCCTCATGGATGCGGCAATCACAACACACAAAGAAAGATAGCACGTATAACACACAACGGAGGAGTTCGCTCGAGTGCAATGGTTGTTATAGCAATTTTACATGAAAGGCTTGTCTGATGTCCATGGAGGTAACCAACATGGGAAGGAGAGCATTAACAGTTCATACAACACATTTTCATTAATATATATGTATTACAACAATTGAATGAGTTCAAGTATTAAACACAGGTTAAAGCAACATGCATTACAAGTGTTCAAGATTAGTCTTACAACAGCTACAACACATGTGTGAAAATGTGCTAGCTTGTTAGTAGGCTTTTGAATTAAGTGAAAGTTCCAAGACACATTGTTACACCATACATCACAAACCCCATGGGCAGGGCGTTGGAGCCACTACTTACTCCTCAAAGAAAAGATTATAGACTCTCAAGGCTATGTGGGAGGAGCTGAGGTGAAAATTCCTTTGCATGTGCAAATGAGGGGGTATTTATAGCTAAGGGTGAAACTGACCCTTGTGGTTGTTCAACTTCCCTCATGACTATTTGACTTCCATGACCTTTTGACTTTACATCACTCTTCGTATGACAAGTGAGTCTCTTGGATTTCTAGGTTACATTACATTGATTAATAGTATGGCCCATAGTAGAGATGTGGCCGACATGATTCATTACAAGACTCGACATGATAGTGCAGAAACATTCATCCTACTATTGGTGTGAAAGTCAAGTTGCAGTGTTGTTGGGTGATGGATGCCTTGATGGTGTGTCACAACTTCACACCATGAGTCACAGAGTCATTGATGGTTGTTGGGTTCGCTTGATGTTGCATTCGTACTTTGTTACTTGCTTGTATGTTGGAATGCTTAACAAGTTCGTCCATCTGTCCGTGTGCCAACACATCCTCGCATGTTCGTCCATCCATGAACACATCTTTGCATGATCGTCTGTTCACAAGCACATCTCTTTGCATGCATCTTTTGTCCATCCATTAGTGAACATGTCCTTTTGCATGTACTCCCTTTTTTCATCCCATCTGTCTTCATGCCATGTTTGTTTGTGTACCTGTATCTGCAGTCACTCATGATGAGGCGACATCAAATCCATAAACCCCCTAATCTACCATGATGCATGATCGTTGTGGATACAGGTGACTAGGAGAGAAGACAAGGTTGCGATATTTGAGCTGGGATGGAGGCTCCAAACACTACTGGTGAAAACTATGTAGAATTCATTAGGAGATGGATACAGAAAATTTTGATCAGCAGTGACTGTTTGCAAGGTCTGGCTCAACTGGAGGAAAAAACTATGCAATTTTTGGGAGGAGTAGTCCGGGCCGCAAGAAGGCTGGGTAGACAAGGTCTACACAATTTTTGGGAGTGAGCAGCAGGAGCTTGGCAGCCAAAATTGCACAATTCTTGGAGGGAACTAGCAACTGGTTGCTAGGACCTTGGCAGCTAAAAACTACGCAATTCCTGGAGGGTACTGGTAGTCAACTGCTGGGTCCTGGGTAGAAAAACTACAAAATTCTTGGAAGGAACTAGTAGTCAGTTGCTGGAGCTTGGCAGCAAAAACTACGCAATTTCTGGAGGGAACTTGCAGTCAGCTACTAGGAGCTATTGGCGAGAAAAAATGCACTGATGCTGGAAGGTTGGCGTGTTGATCATATCTGCACAATTTTTGAGTTGAGCGGATTGCTGGGCAGTAGAGGGCTTTCTCATGAAAGCTGTGCAGTTTTCCGGGTGAGCAATCGACCGACTCACTGGTGGGCTGGCTGGAAAAACTGCACAATTTTCTGAGAGAGATAGGGATGGGCACTGGGTGTCTATCCGACTTGTTTGCATAATTTCCTTAGTCAAAGGAGCGGGCTAGGTTTGCATCCTTTATGTAATTTTGTAGGGGAATCATTCCCAAGGTGACTGTTGGGTCAAATTCTCCAATTGACTAGCAGGAAGGTTGATTGATCAACCTGTGGGCAGCACATCTTGAAATGGCTTGGTTGGTGCTTCTGTGTTGTTCTGGTGACAGTCGATCAAGTCAATGACGGGGTGAAGGTCTGGCTATCATAGGGGAATTTGGTCTTCATAACTTCAACAAAATCACTAAGTGTGTGAGAGAGTGAATTGGTGCATACGCATACTTGCAATCACACACTTACATGACTTGACGATAAGACGACTCAAACCATCCAGACACACATTCTCAACATGACTGACCAACGGTGTCAGTGATAAGAGTAACGCTTTTTATTGATCATTGGATGATCGCGATGATGCTTGTGCGACAATGTATATGACTCCATGTGTGAGTGCAACAGATATTTACATAGCAAACACAACATGTACACACGAAGCGAAGACCTTGTGTATGACCAGAATATGGTCACAAGCATGACATTGACATAAACATGCAAAATTTGTCTAGCGAATGAACAAGCAAGGTGGGTGCAAAGACTCACACGAGCTCATAGGATGAACATGAGTGTGTGCATACATCAAGTAAAACTCTCAAAGGAGGCTCTGAAATTGGGTGTGGGCCAAAATTTTGGAGGGTGTTGTAGCCAATACAACACTTGGCGACACACTGGTAGAACTCCAGCTTCTTTGTTTCGGTTCATTAACAACATAGGGCCTTGGTATTTTTGGGAGTATTGAATCGTTGTGCGGGTTACTTCGGCTTTCCCATTTACCCCATGGATAGACATGGTTCTCCCTTTCTCCAACTCAGTCAAACACAACAAAATTTCATCTTGATCACAGTGTTTCAAAATTAGGAAGGGTAGTTTAGCTCGCAAGTTGAATATTTTTGGAGTATAAGTTTTCATCTCTAGTTTTGCTCCACTGCCAGCAGGCCTAGACAGTACCTTGTTGAAGTCATGTAGGAACACATGCATTGCTCCACTTCCAATGAGCTTGATCAGTACCCTGGTGGAGTTGCATGCTTCAACTCTCTCCGCATGAAGCCTTTCTCTTTTTTCACCTTTATATTTTTTAAAAAGGACTATGCATAGGCACTTATTTATTTTTGGGGCGGAAGAGGGATCTAGACTTATTGAGAGAAGAAGAGGTTGTTCCTTTAAAGAATCATGTAGGACCTTTGACATAGGTTTTCTTATTTATATTTTCCCCTTCTCCATTTCTGATAGTTGGATGAGCTTGAACACACATAGAAGGTTGAGCACAGGCATGAGGCTTTCCTAGTGTGCACACAGGTTCATGGTTGGACCACAACGCCCCTTGCAGATGGCTCGTATTTTCCGTCAAGACTTCATCCACTGAAGGTTATAACCAAGCACATAGAAGACGGACACAAGATTGGGCAAGTGCTACAGTGTCACAAGTATCTTCATATCTCAACCACATACTCATTCAAAAGCCAGAACTCTGTAGATGGAAGCATTTATTTCCAGAAAACAAAAATAGTAAGGTATCAAGCAAACCAAACAAAACAAAAACAAAATAGTAATCAAAGCAAACAAAATGAAAACAACAACCAGCAAGAAGACTATGTACATGGCACAAGGCGTAGCTCAGCCTACTAGAAGTAGTGCTTGAGATCTTTTCCATTGACAGGAAGGTTGTCAATCCTCCTGTCATGTTATTACAGATGATACGTGTGTGGGCCAAGCTTCTTATGGACTGTGTACAGACCAATCCACAGGGACTGGAGCTTTGTATGCTTGCCTTTGTCTTCATGGGACTTATCCCATTTCAAGAACAAGTCACCAACACCGAAGTTATCTTTCCCTGTAGACTTCTTATTGAACCATCTCTTGATACGGTTCTGGTGGAGTGTAAACTTTTCTTTTGCTTTCATCCTTTCTTCCTAGAACTTGTGGAGTGTATCCATGCTACATTGAACTAATTGGCAGGGCTTGCCTTGGGATTCTTGGGTCAATTGAAATACAGGCAGGTAGATATTGGGTGGAAGGATGGCTTCTTTACCATAGACCAGGAAGTACAGTGAGGTATTCAGAGATGGCTTGGGTGTTACGTGGTCAACCCATAATGCATTCGTCAAGGTTATATGCCAGTTGTGCTACTCAAATAAAATGGTCTTTTTTATTATGCGGATGAGGTTTTTGTTTTTGGATTTTGTGAGGTTGTTTCCCTGTGGGTAGTAGTTAGAAGAGTGCTTCAACACAATACCTATCTATAATGCAAAATCATAAAGTTTCAAAGACGAAAAGTACGTTGCATTATCAAAAAAAAGTGATACTGAAACATTGAAGTGTGAGATAATGCTCTGTTGGAGGAAGCTGATGAGCTCCTGGCCGTTCACTTGTTTGAGTGGAATTGCTTCAGTCCACCACTGAAGTAATCAGTTTGTTGTTAGAATGTAACGTGTTGTTTTGACGAACGTGGGAAAATCTCCCGAATGATGTCCAGGCCCCATTGTTGGAATGGTTCGGTCACTACAACAAGGTGCAGTGGAACTATTGACCTCCATGCTCTGTCAGCGCATCACTGATGGACCGAGCACTTACGGGCATAAGCATATGCATCCTTGAATAATGTGGGCCAGTAGAATCCGACTCACATAGCTTTGTGTGTAGTGTTGTTTCATACAAAGTGATCCCCAACGGGTCCATCATGTAGATCTTGTAATACCTTCTCTGATTCATGTGCCTCCAGACACTTGAGAAAAACTCCTTTGTTGTGCTTCCTGCAAAGCACTTCGTGCACTAACTGCTATGCTAAGGATTTGGGGTGCAATTCCCTCTTCTATCAGATGGAAAAGTAAGAAGGTGTAGTGTTGTGCTCAAGGTACTTGCACACATTTGTGTACCAAGAGATTCCATCTTCAGTGGGTGATGCTAAGTGTCCTACTCAAGTTACTAGCAACATCGGCATACCAAGAGGTTATGTCTTCAGTGGGCGTTGCTCACCTTATATCATACATCTCAACTTCCTGCTCCCAGTCGACGAGCTCTTCTTGATGCTCCGGTGCATGTACTGCTTCAACTACAAGACTGCAGAGCCCATGTCCTTTGACAGTGAGAACTGGATTTATTTCAAGATCATACTCTTGCAAGCCTATCATCCGATTCGCACGTTATTCACCCAGTTCTTGTTGTACAAGCAGTGCGCAGACTGTTGTGTGAGGGACGTAGACTATGTAGTGATTCTTCAACAAGTAGGGCCTGAAGTGTTTCACCACCTTGTAAACTTCATATGCTTGCTTGTCAATGGTGCGATAGATGAGTTATGGTCCCTACATGCTTGTGCTCATGAAGGAGATGGGGCGTTCATCGTTCATCTTGTCCTTCTAAGTGAGTGCCACAGCGAGTGAATTATCGAAGGCAAAGTTGTATAGAAGCAAATCCTTCTTGAAGTTTGGGTTGTAGAGTGTAGGCACTTTTGCAATAGCCTGCTTGATACGAGTGAATGCATACTTTTCCCTCTTTCCCCAGTTGTAGACTACATCTTTGTTGATCATGTCCTGCATAGGCTTGACTATCTGCGCATAACCTGAGATGAACTTCTAGAGGAAGTTTATCTTGCCCAAGAAGGATTGCATGGATTTCTTATTGGCTGGGTGAGGGATATGTGTAATAGTCTGGACCTGGTCTAAATCCACCTTGATCTTGATTTTGGCAACAATATGTTCGAGAAGGTTCCCCTCAGACACTGTGAATACACTCTTTTTGGGATTCAAGGAAATCTTGTATTTCCGGCATCGCTCAAAACTTTTCTTTAGATGGCATATGTGGTCCTCATGTCTCCTTGAGAACATAGTCACATCATCGAGGTATAACACTACGCTCTGTCCGATGAGTCTGTGAAAAGTGATGTCCATGGAGCGTTGAAAGGCTACACTTCCATTCACAAGCCCAAATGGAATTCATTTGTATACGAACATATCCCACCTGGTACGAAAAGTAGTTTTAAGTCTACCAGGTTCTGCTACCAGAACCTGATTGTATCCTAGAAAACCGTCCAGTAGGCAAAACATTTGTGCTATAGATATTTTTTGCATAATGTGGTCCATAGACAGCACAGGGTATTGTATTTTTCCGAGGAGTGATTCACGTTCCAGAAATCAACACACAAGAGTATTTCCCCGGACTTCTTACGTACAAGAATAAGGTTTGAAACCCATGTGGAATGATGAACTTTGTATATGATCTGTGCATCCAACAGCTTAGTTAGCTCTTTCTGTATGAGGGGTTCAAGTGACGGATGTACTTTCCTCAGCTTCTGTTGATATGGCTTGACCCCTTCTTTGATCGAAATAATGTGTTGGATTATTCGCATGTCATAAGTTTTCAGATCATCATACATCCACATGAACACGTCCTAGTATTGCTTGAACAAGCAGACAAAGGCTCGTTGCTCTTGTTAGGTGAAACATGTACCGAGATTGATGAACTTCGGATCTTAAGTTGTTCCCAAGTTGATTAGTTCGTGCATCATGGTGGAGCTATGGGATTTGTTGTTCCTTGGCCCTTGAAAGTGTTCTTGCAAGTCATAAAGCTTTTCCAAAGACACCACTCCCTTTGGGATGAGGTGGCCTTTCTTGCTACCAGCTTCTTCTTGCAAAGATCACACGTGCTCATCTTCTTCTATCGTTGCATCCTTGAAGGTGTCAACATTGGCCATGAAATGAAGTATCTATTGATCATCATCAAATACACATAAGTTAGTTATGTTATTTGGGATATATGGTCTATACAAAATGTCAAAAGTAAATCTATCCCTAATTGGTAACATCCTAGAGGTTGTGTTTGCCAAAGCATTGGTAGACGCATTACGCGTACATGGTACAAAAATGATGTTAAATGCTTGAAAGTTAGAGATCAGTCACCATACCTCTTTCTGATAACTTTTGAGATACAGTGACAAACAATGAATGGTGTTACGCATCTATCATACCACTATCTCTGAATCACCTACCACTTTGAGCACGACCACATTGAGGTTGATGGCTTTTTGCAAGCCCAACATGAGTGCTTCATATTCAACAATGTTGTTCGTTCACTTGAGCTCCAAGCGACTTGAAACAAGATTCTTCTTGTTGTTTGGTTCAATCAAGACACACCCGGATCCTAAGTTGTCCTGTATCTCTGACCCATCAAAATAAATGATCCATAACTCGTCCATACATAGACGGTTTGACGTGCTTGTACTACTTCTACTAGTTTTGTTACTACTACTATCGATACAATGTACTGTACACGCTTCATTACCATCAGTTGGGCAAGGAAGTAGACCCAATTGCGTGTCTCATGGGGTTAGATCTGGCCATGCAAGATAACACCCCAACATTGTTTCTAGGAGGAAGTTGCCAAACATGAGTTATGCGAAGGCCAACGATTCATTCTCACTGTTGATGGGAGTGACATTGTGCCTCATATACCTCTCAGATAACACCCGGATTTGATTTTTTTTCCCTTGTACAGGAGCCACATGTGCAACCAATCCGTATCAAAATATCTTTTCAGTTTGTTGGATCAGTCTCTATTGATTAGTAAACCATATGCTTCCGGTTTTTCCACAGCAACAATGTTGATGCATTGGTGGACTGATTGTCATGAGATGGTCGAATGATCACATCTTAGAGTTCACCAATGGCTGGTATAGATATTCGATCAAGTCAAATGATTTGCGTGGATGTCTTGCTCCATTGTGCATTGATCTTTTTAGAAATGGAGAGCGGCATAACGTTGGTTGTCGTGCTGGAATCAACCAAATAATTGTGAACATTATAGTTAAAAATTTCAAATGAGAGCAGGAATGGAGGGAAACCTGAGTTTGCTTCTACAATCTGGAGTGTGTTTACCATAGTTGAAAGTGGTCCGGGAGGTGTGCTTGCTCCCTTTCTGGTAGAGGCTACATTTTCCATTGTTGTTTGTCCCAATGCATGCAACAAGATGTCTCACTGATTTGGATCTTACCTAGCTTAAACAAACTGATGTTTGCACGAGTTTTCTTCATGTAATCAACAATGTTGTAATCCAGAGGTGGTAGACTCAGCAAGGTGTCTAGAGTAAGATTGATGTTCGTGTTGTCCGTCGAAGTGTTCTACTGTTTGTTGCTCATGGATGTACTCTTGTCCACCACTGTCTTCCCATACTTGCTTTGTGTTTTATTCTTCGGGGAAGCTGGTGGATCAGCCTTCCTCAACAGTAGTCTCATATTTTCTTGTGCTTCCCCAAGTGTAAGGGGAGCGCCTTTACTCCTAAGATTGTAATTGTCATTTTGCTTTGGGGGTTGTTAATCGGTGTTTTCCTTCGATGTTGCTTGTGAGAACTGATACATGTTCACCACATTCCTAAAAATTGATGCTTCATCAGGTGCAACACCTTCGTCATTATCTGTGTCTTCTGGTTGTTCTTGCATATTGTTTTCTACATCAAATGTATGACTGCATACAGAGCTTGGGACTCGCTTCCAGTATCAACAAGAGTTCTGTGGGTGATGTTCCTCATGGAATGAACATAATTCAAAATTTGTGCACTGAGCGAGGTGGAACACAGAGCTTTGCTTAGTTTTTGCAGTGAACCAGTTGCTTCCTAATGGCATGATTCCTTGTCTCTCTCTAGGAGGATGGTTGCTTACAGACGTTTCCATTTTCCGTTGTTTAAGCTTAAACACTTATGTTGTCAAGTTCTTAACGAGGCGAGTGTGGGTTTCAATATCATTGGTTCCCTTGTCTCTACCTTTTCTCGCCACTACCTGTGACTTCCTGCTCACATATTTGGAGTCCTTTGTTGGTTCCTCATCCTTGATGACTCCAATCATGCACATGTCTTTCTCAACAACAATAGCCTCTTCGCAGTTTTCGAATAGTGTTGGTTTCGAAGTTCATTTCAAAAACTGCACAATGCTAGTCGATAGTGCAGACGTGTAGTAATCAACAATGATGGATTCATGAGGTTTGGTGTCCACTGCAAACTTGTTCAATATGCATGTAAACCTCTGATTGAATTCTTTTACCTTTTCTTTCCCCTCCATCTTTAGGCTTCCCAATTCTTTGAGTAACATGGATGGGATATTTCCATCAGTAAATTTTTCAAGAAACATGCATTTAAACGAACCCCAGTTCTGTATGGAGTTGGCTATAATATTGTGATACCATGCAGCTGCATGACCATCCAAGGTACATGGAAAGAATCTACATGCTATGTCGTCCTACTGTACTTCAAGGGTCTGCAGTTGCAGATAGAAGTTGTCCAAATGGTTTTCTGCCTTCACTGTGCTGTCGGGGTTGAACTTGATGTTCATTCTCTCCACCCACTTGGGCATCTTGTGCAAAGCACCTAGGAGATCCAATGGTCCCTGGTTCGTCCATTCCAGATTTTGGTCAGCCATTTCTTTTTCGTATTCGTCCTCCTCCTCTTCTTCCGAGTCTAACAATTTCAACTCTAAGTCTATTGGTTCGTCTGTGCCTCCACCTCCTCCACTGCCTTCCCCTCCTCCTCCTATACCAAAGTCTGAGTGTTATGAAACCAGCTCACAAAAATATAGAAAAGATATATCAACGCCTTAGAAATAATCCTCTTCGAGAGGGCAACCTCCTTTACATTACACAAATGAACAATTCTTGGATGATACAAATGACAAGACCTCCTTTCTATATGTATGCGTCTAAGGGGTCATAATATAATTAGAGTTGACATAACAATAATAATATAAGGGCACAACAATAATAATAGTGGGCTTCTATGGGGCACAATAATAACAAAATGGGTACTACATGGGCATAACAATATAATAAGGGGCTTGCACTAATAACAATAACGGGTTACACTAGTAGTATAAGGACATAACATGCCCCTATCCTTCAAAAGGTGTTGTCCTCAATGCTTGAGTACTTCTTGATGCTTCTGTATAAAATTATTTTCCTTCCATGTGGAATCTTCAGCAGGTAAGTTCTTCCACTTGACAAGATACTCTGAAATTGATTGATTTTGTAGCTGTCGATTTCTCGGTTCTTTGTTTGCTTCATGTTCCAATATGATTTTTCCTTCCTTGTCAAGTTCTTGTAATATTGTTTGAACTGGGATCTTCTACAACTTTTGAATGAGTTACCACCCTGCTTCATCATTCTTCCATTCATCCCTTGCTTCATTTATCGAATTTGGTTGGATAATTATACCAACCTCTAGCATTTTGGCAACCATACGTTCAATTTCACTCCTTTGGGCATATTGATATCTGTAAGGCCTAATGTTTGGAGTAACACTTCCTGGAATCAAATGAATAGCATGATCATGATCACGAATATGTGGGAGGCCTTTGGGAGTTGCAAATACCTTGGAATCATTGTCCATAACTTTTTGGAGATCTAGAGAAATAGATGATTTCGATGTGGGAACCTCTAGTAAACATAATTATGCAATTACACCTCTTTGTTCTTTCTTTATAAGATTTTTCATTCTGTTAGAGATTATTATCTTTCTCAGTTTCCTTGTTATACCCCTTAATTCAAATTCCTTTCCTTCTAAAGAAAATTTTATGAAAAGTTCTAGAAAATTAAAAGATATTGTACCCAAGGACTGTAGCCATTGGACTCCTAGTACAACATCAGCACCACCCATTGGAATGGAAAGCATTGGGCTATTCAATATATATTCTCCCATGGATAGCTTGATATTATGGCACTTTCCAAAAAAAATTATGGTTCCTCCACTTGCAACCATCACTTGACACTCTGGTGCTGGATATAGAAAGTAATTCAATTCCTTAGCTATCTTACAATGAATAAAATTATGGGTACTGTCCAAATCAATCAACACTATTACCTTTTTCTTCTTGATATGTCTTTCTATATTGATAGTTTGAGGAGTGGTAATTCCAACCGATGCATTACAAGATATTGTCAAATTCATTTCTTGATGCTCGATGTGATCTTTTGCTTCTTGAACCTTTTTCTTCTTGATATGTCCTTCTATCTTGAGAGTTTGAGGAGTGGTAATTCTGGCCAATGATTTACAAGATATGGTCGGATTCTTCTTTCTCTGGGATTGGTTCCCGGTGAATATCCTCTTCTTTTGGCATTTCTTGTTCCATTTCTTACTCCTTGTTGGACAGAGATTGTCATTGATGTCAATATGGCAATATTTGAGGAGAAAAAGGAGCCAAGAGGAGCAGAACGGAGGATGCAGACAACCATCGCAGCAACAAAGGAACAAGTAGAGCTATAAGGAGGCAGACAGAGCCATCAGAGGAGCAATGGGTGCATTTATATTATCGGGAGCTATCGGGCCACAAAAGAATTATATGCATGAAGATATAAGCGGAGGAGCACCTGTCATACATATATATACATTTATACTATCAGGTCATAAAACCCATGTATCCATGCTTTAACACTATAGGCTTAACACTATCGGAGGTGGAAGACTTGTCTCTAGGGCAAAAACACTATCGGAGGTGGAAGACTTGTCTCTAGGGAAAATACACTATCGGAGGTAGATTGCGAACTTGAAACTCTATACATGGGAGTGTTGAGTTGTATTGGGTTCGGCACATCGCATCACTATGAGGGGTCTATGTTAACGTCGAGCCTTGACCCTATGCAACTTTCGATCACCAATAGCACGTATCGCATCAACACTTCGGAAGTGGGAGCTACAATATGCCAAGCAGTCCATTGCAATTGTCGATAACGATATCGCATCGGACCTCCGCTAGGGGCAACTCCCGACTGCAATGTGTATCCACGCGGACCCACCACACATTACAAATATGACTTAATCTATGATCGCATCCATCGCATATCGCAAGCCATAAAGCCTTGCCACATTGGAAGCACCGACTGTGATAGGCTATGGACCTGACGGGCATATTAATTATGCTTTAATACCATATCGCATCTAGTCCATCGAAGTAGTGGAGGATCGATTGTCGGCCATCGATGGAGTCATGGGTCCAATATATAAAGGACCCCCGAGAGTCACGAATCATCGATTATGACTTAAGTGCAGAGTAGATACAAGAATAGGTGCGATTGTAATATTTCCTGATCTCTGCCTTTTAGTCTATTTCACTGTTTTTTCTCATATTCTCTGTGTAATGGAATGTCTGGCTTACGCGGGGTGTTTTACGCTGAAAGGCTTATGATGGTTGTTCTGATGGTTCAGAAGGCTAAACGTCAGTGAAAAGGGGTGAATCATGGCAATTATGATTGTGATCGGGACAAGACATCTCCATTTAATTGAAAGAACTCTGTGTATGCCGCAATCATTGCCAAAACGAGCATTGTTACGATAAACCAGGAGGATGTGTTCTCCATGGATCGTTTGGACCAGTCTAATGAATCTATGTATCCCAAGAAAGTTAGTGAACTTGCACATCGTAGAGGAAGCCACAGTGACCAAGGAGGAAGCCTAAGAGGCGGTATAAGTGGAAACAAATGGATAGAGGCATGGGAATATATACAACGGTAAAAAAAGAGAACTATTCGTGTTGTTATTGTGGTGAAGAACCAAAGTGTGAGGTAGCAGAAGAAACAGAGGCTGTAGAGGTAGCAGAAGTAGCGGAGGTTGTAGAGGCAACAGAAGCAGCAGAGGTAGGAGAGTAGGAATGAGAGAAACTCAGCTCAATAGAGTGTAGCAGCATACCAGTTTATACCAAGGTTGGGTTGGAGCCCAAGAGGTTGGAGCCTCAGAACTGAACAAGATTGAAGTCATTGGGGGTAGGTGCTCCTAAGCGCAGAACCACTGCAAATAGAGTTGGTGATCTAGAGGTTGGAGCCTCACTGAAGTCCAAGTTGGAGCTTGGAAACTATTCACAATCAAATATATACTTATATTGTATTTATTTCATTTCACTGTCTTGTGTTTTAATAAAAGCATTAATTCCAGTTATTGATTTCTGTGTTTTGTGTATACATATACATATCTATATATGATTTTGGCAATCACTAGAACAATTAAAAAAAAAATACTGATTCACCCCCCCCAGTATTTCCAATAATTTGCATCAGAGCTAGGTTCTTCACACTAGCCTAACAGCTTCAAGAAGGATCCGTAGCCATGATGAGAAATCACGAAGCATCAGGAAGACCTCCTTTGTTTGATGGCACTAACTTTGGTTTCTTGAAGAAAAGAATGACCTACTACTTAATGTCCCTTGGACTTGAAGTCTGGAATTTTGTTCAAAATGAATACCAAACGACTTCCACTCTTCCAATAGACCCAAACGAGAGGAAATCCTACATCGCAAATGCAAAGGCCTTGAACTCCATCACTAGTGGAATTACTGATTCTGAGTTTACAAAAGTCATGCACTGTACCTCTGCCAAAGAAATGTGGGAGAAGCTAGTTGGCTTGTACGATGGAGACTCAAAAGTCAAAAAGGCAAAGCTTCAAACTCATAGAAGACAACTTGAAAGTTTCAGGATGGAACATGAAGAAGATATTGCAGCATACCTCCTCCGAGTAGCTGAAGCGATAAATTCCCTGAAAGGATTGGACAAAAAAATGAAAAAAGTACCATTGTTCAAAAGGTATTAAGGTCTCTTCCAGATAGATTTGACTCCAAAATAAGTGCTATAGAAGAAGCAAAGGATCTAGATACCCTCAAAATGGATGAACTCCATGGAATTCTCACTGCCTATGAAATGAGGAAAGGTGGCACAAGCTCCAAATATGCAGCATTCAAGGCCTCAAAGTCAAAGAAGGGGAAAGAAAGGAATGATTGTAGTGATGAGTTAGATGTGGAATCCGAATTGGCTCAATTTGTACGAAAGTTGAAGAGAGGATCTAAGCTTAAAGGCAAGTATCCTCTTATCTGTTTTAAATGTGGTAAAATAGGTCATTATGTAGCAAGATGTCCTCATAAACATGACAGTGATGATGAAGGAAATTCTAAGAGAATGGCACACAAAAAGAAAGGGTTCAATAAGAAAAACTTCTTTTCCAAGCAAGATGAGTATAATGAGGATGAGTTTATGGTCATAAAAAAGAAATCAGATGAGGAAAGTGATCATGATGAAAGCCAAGAAACATTATTCATGGCAGTCACAGATGATGATGACTTAGGGCTGGAAGGAAATGTAGATGAACTGTTAATAAGCGCCATTGAAGAAAATGAGAAACTACAAAACAAAATCATTTCTCTCAAAGTGGAAAACGAGGAAATAAGAAGGAGAGAAGATCTCTTGGAAGCAAATCTTAAAGAAAAAGAAGAGACTTGTGAAGAACGTGAGGCCCAAATAGTGTCTCTAAGAAAGGAGTTGGAGCAAATTTAAAAAGGGTTGTAAAAGCTCTGAAATACTTGAGACTAATCTGAAAAATCAAAAACCTTAACATGACAAGTTTGGAATAGGTTTCAAAGGAGAATCCTCAAGCACTAAGAATAGTGCAAAAATCTATGTCGATGCACTTTCTGCAATCCAAAAGATGAAAAAGTATGTTATTAAAAGTGCATCCCAGATCCCAAGAATGAAGAGAGGATTACTCCAAAGAAGAATGTGGAGTCAAATCATGGACATTATAGCAAATACCTTGTACTCTGTTAGAGTCGGTCTGGTCGAGTCCTCCGTCAGGGATCAAAATTCTTTATGCATTTCATGAGTAGGTGTCTCGCTCCACTCTTCCAGTTTGCATTTCGCTAGGGACATGCCATGATCTGACGGAGAAAGTCCTGCTACTCATTTTCCCTCATGTCTGGCCCCTGCTGGTTCAGGTCTTGGTCCATAATCACTGAAATTCATGATAGTCAAGGTCTGGTCATATTACAGGACAAAGTCATTTTTTATGATTGTGTCTAGGAAACCATCAAATTGGTCTGTGAAAAAACATGTCCAGAACAAGCCATGCAGGCCAGAGGGAGACCTTATACATCTATGGTCCAGAAAGCTTCATCATCACCTGAAGAGACATCGACTCTTCTTCAAAACTCTGTTTTGAAGAAAAGTCAAACAAGGTCATTTATGACAAAATATTCCAAAAATGCACGAGTTGATTTTTCAGATGCAGTCATGGTTTCTATGACCAAAGGCCCAGTCACACAGTCCCCGCAAAGAAATGCCGAAAATCCCATCATGAGAGCCAAAATTTCAGAGAAAAATGAAAATCAGGGTGTTTTAAAGTCAATGAAAAAGTGCAACACACAAACATTTGAAAGTGGGTTTTCAAGGAAGAAAAAGTCAAACCCATCTCCTCCTAGGCTATAAATACATGTTTTTCCCAAATCAAAGCCATTGTGCTCTTGCAAGACTTGTAGAAAGCATTTCAAAGGTGAGAAAGCGAAATCGTGAGCGTTTGAGGGAGTGAGAGTTGGATTTCGAGGGCACAACGCATACACCAAGGAGCGTGGCGCACACAGAGGGCGCGGCGCACACGCAGCCAGCTCGCAGTGGGAAAGTTACAAAGGCACGACGCACACCTAGCACGCGGTGCACTGGGCTTGGCGTGCGACACACACAGCCAGGGGCATAAAAAATTACCAAACCGCTTCAAGTCTTGGTGAAGACTAGCAAAACAAGAGGTAGGCCCTGTGGACACCTCTTCTCCATCAATTTTGCCATTGATATGGTGTTTATGAGATGTTTAAATTTCACCCAAAAGCATAAGGTCAAACACGAAAAAAAAATCACCAAGAAAACGATGGTTGGGGTTGCAAAAATGTGATGATGGCACCAAGGTTTCATTCCACTCCCCTTGTCCCCTCACCCATCATCTTTCTCATCTCCCCTTCACCATTTTTCCTAAGAACCCCACCCTAAAACCACTACATAACCCTATCCCTATCCCTGCAAGCAATTCATGGTGAAATTCTGAGCGCGTGGAGCACACACAAGGAAGCACAGCGCACTCATTGTGCACAGCGCACTCATTATTCGCGGCGCACTGGGAGCCGGTTCACAGTGTAAAAATGCCACTGGTGTGGCGCACTGGGTAGTGCGCGTGGCGCATAGAGATATAAAGCCCAGAAAACCACCAATTTTCCTAAAATTTTGTGAATGCCTATCAAATTTGAGAGGTAGACCAACTACCTTCACTCTTGGCATTAAACTTGAGAAGAATACCATGATTTTGATGAGTATAAATCTAATGCCAAAGTTTTTTTTTAGTAAACAAAAGAAGACACAAAGAAATCAGGCTCCCAGGGTTTTTGCTACAGTAACGGTGTTGTCAAAGTATTCTCATACCCTACCCCTATCACCATTTTCCCTGCATCATTTTCCCCTTATCATCACCCTAACACCACTGTAATCATATTCCTTTTTCCACCTCCTCCTATGACTCAAAAAACCCAAACTCTACCAAAATAAATTCAAACCCTACCCCATCAATACCATACCCAAAAAACACTCCCAAATCCCTAATAAGTTTCTTCTTTTAAACCCCTATTCCCCTTTCATCATTCCCCTCCTAACACTCCCTGTTTTATTGTCCCCTTGGTGATAGATTGTCAGAGCATCTATCAGTTTCATTAGATTCAGAGGGAAGCATAAAACTAAGGGTACAAGCAGCAGTAATGGCATCAGAAAATTCATCAGAGTATGAGGAGGGGACCCACAGTGGCACATCTTCAGGAGAGAGGTCCCATAGGAGACATCACCAGAGTGGCAAACATCTTAGAGATGAGCCAAACAACCTCACTGAGTTGCAGGCATGCCCGCTCGCCATGTCTTGTTTCCAGCACTTGGCATGTTATGAATTTTGTCAAAGGGTGGCAAATGTCAGAGTCCATCATGAATTGGCCTGCATTTTTGCACTTCATCTACAGGGAGGTCAATCCGTCCTAGCTGGGGTCACTTTCACCTTAAAAATAGAAACCATATCAGTGGCAACAGGAATACCAAACATTGGAGAGCAGTGGCATAAGAAAAAGAAGGTGGAGAGGCATCATTATGAGCCTTACATCAAGAATAGCTGCTTGAGCCAGCTCACCAGAGTTTTTCCATTCAGATTTTTGAGAGATGAGTATGCCCCACTCATGAGATTGATCATGAAGTATTTCAGTTGCGAGGGGAGGTTTTCACGCCTTTATGCATATCACATCAGGTTGCTCATGCACTTCACCCAAGTGCGGATGATAAGCATCCCATTTTTCATTTGCAACAACCTTGAGAAGATGAAAAACTTCATGCGGCACAAGACCCCTTGACAGCAGCTAAACAGTGTCTATCATTTTGCTCTCATCCGGATTTTGGTGGGCCATTAGTTAGGATTGCAGGGTATTGCTTGGGAGGACTTCATCTCCCGTGATTTCTTCAGTGCTCCACTGGTGGTACCAGAGGCAGAGCATGAGGTGGGGGGTCCTTCACATCAGTTTGAGCGCCATGAGACTGCCACCATGCTAGTATACATCACATTCCAGAAGGGTAGTAGGTCATTGTTCGCAACAGCAAAGAGAGTGTTATCTCCACCCGGGGTGGAAGGGGCCTCGCTTCCGACATCAGTGCCACAGGAGAAGGGTAAGGGCAAGGAGCCAGTGCAGGAGGAGGGGCCATCAGGTGCACAAGAGACCGGTGTCATCCTCATTCCGAATGAAGAGATAGAGGCAGAGAATGCCAAACTTAGGATGATCATTCGGGAGCAGGACATAGAAATCAAAGACTTGATACTCAATTTCAAGAGGGCCAGATGGGTCATCAAGTATCTAGAGCAGAGAAACAAATAGTTTGAGGACCAACAGACGATCATGGAGCTGCAAAGCATCCGTGAAAATCAACAAGCTGTCCAGCAGAGAGGGATCGAGCTCACTACCTTGGAGCAAGAGATCAACAACGACCATGAGTCTTGGTTGGAGCGGGTCAATCTACACTTGGAGCAGTAGTTGGATAAAGCTAATAGGGAGAAAGACATGCTGAGGCACATGACTCATCACTAGTAGGCCCAAAACATGAGCTCCAAAGCAAGAATCAGGAGCCTAAAGGCAAAATTGAGCAAAGCGACAAAGGAGGCACAGGAGGCAAAGGAGGCAAAGGAGCAAGATCGGCCTCGAATCTTGGCTGAGGCTTCCTTCGCATAGCATAGCACTTCATAGGGAACCTCCAGCCCAAATTTCAAAAACTTTGGGCAAATTTTGGTCACAAGTAAATTTTTTGGACACCAAACCGAAAATTCCTCCCTGTGCGTGGCGCCACTGGCACGACGCTAAAATTCTATGGTTCTAATCGAGGAACAGATTACATATTTGGATTCAGCATCAAAAAATACGACTATTGGTGTTTGGGCAAGAAACTTTGACAAGATCTGGGCCTCTTAAAGGTCAAACAACATCCAAAAATGGCCTCTTTGCCACTTTTTTGACACACAGAAAGTAGTCTTGGGAGAATGAAGATTTGGGGGGGAAAATGAGCACCAAATTTGGAAATTATAGTGGGGTTAGAAAGTAGACAGGTCAGGATTTCCAACAAGCCCACTTAGGTACATTTTGGACACCTGCAAGGGCCTCAAAATGGGCTCCAAAGTGGTGTAACGCACAGAGAATTTGGCGCGGCGCACAGAGGAAAAAACTGCCAATTTGCTTCCGTTTCGCGAAATTTCAGTTCGCGACTTCTCCAAGTGGGCCCAGTCATCTACACTTTGGCTTTTTGGCACCAAAGGCGGAATTTAAAGATTTTTTTCTCCAAATTGGCTTCTATCCAAGTGGCGAATGAAGGCAAACAGTCACCCCAAAGCCAAATGTCATATTTGCAGCGCTGCACCTGTAGCTGATGGTTGGCTCTCCATCTCCATTTTGTAATGATTCGAGTAACTTCCCAACCCCTGGGTGTTCTATCTCTTCCTCACACATTCTATATATTGTATGCAAGTTATTTGCAAAGGG
>APFE031285236.1:6931-17646 GCA_000404065.3 Pinus taeda | reverse complement strand
ATTTTAAAACTAAATTGCTATGCTTTCAGCCTACCTTGCCTCACGAAATAATCTGTGCCTTCATGTTAAGTTCTCTGTTCATTGAAGTCCAGTGGTCCCATAACATCCCAGAAACACAATGATTCATAAAAACCACTCCTCATTTACATTTCCACTTACTATCCTAAGATAAATAGTTCGTTTGAAATTCATCTCAATCCTTTTCGTTCATATATTCACTGAGTGTGACTCGGAGAGAGCCCTCTCCTGTTCTGGTAGGGCTAGCTACCAGACTGAGCGTGATTTGTGGTTACCCTGAATTTTTCCTTCCTTCAGCCTGAGGTGGATTTAGGTGCTAACATACTCCACCAAGGGCCCATCACAAATCGAAAGAATGAGGGAGGAGTAATTCCCAGGAAGGAAATTGACTCAAGCTGTGGTTGCTTCAATAGGTACAAAACCAACTTTCTTGGACACTGCTTTCATTGTAAAAACTTTGATCATCAATCTAGACATTGTATGGCTCGCAGAAGTGAAAAGACAAAGCTAAAGGACTGAATAATCAACTCATATGCCCCCAAAAGGCAACGACAAATCAAAACCTTCAATTCATTTGATCCCTTGACCAAATTTGATCTGATTTTCTCTTTCTACCACAATAATGGACACTATGAACAAGGCTGCCCACTCAAAGGAAGAAAGATGAGTAGCAAGAAATCCAACATGGATAAATGCGGCCTGGCTCTATATGCTCAAAATAATGGAAACCATTGGTTTGTTGATAGTGGGTGCTCCAAACACATGATAGAAGACAGAAGGAAGTTTGTCTCACTGAGCAAAAAGGAAGGGAATGTGTCCTTTGGAAGCAGATATGGCAGAAGAAATGTCCCAAATTGATAAGAACAGGACATGGGAGCTAGTGCCTCATCCAAAGGACAAAAATATAATAGGAACCAAATGGGTGTTTAAAAATAAAATGAATGAGGAAGGACAGGTTATCAGAAACAAGGCAAGGCTTGTCTGTAAAGGCTATTCAGAAATTGAAGGAATTGATTTTGAAGAGACATTTGCACCAGTAGCCCATATGGAAGCTATCAGGATGTTCTTGCCATTTGCTTGCTCAAAAGGATTCAAAATATTTCAAATGGATGTGAAATCAACATTTCTAAATGGATAACTCAAGGAAGAAGTCTACATGGAGCAGCCATAAGGTTTTGATCTAACAAAAGGAAAGAACTTAGTCTGTAAGTTGAAAAAGGATTTATATGGGTTGAAACAAGCTCCTAGAGCTTGGTATGCAAGATTGGATCACTATCTACAACAACAAGGCTTCAAAAAGGGAGTGGCTAGAAGTAATCTATACATAAAGACAGGTGAAGGTAAGTTACTAGTTGCTCTTGTTTATGTCGATGATCTGATTTTTGCTAGTAATAATGATGAAATGAGCCATGAATTTTCTCAAAGCATGTCAAAATAGTTTGAGATGTCAATGATAGGAGAGCTATCCCACTTCCTTGGACTTCAAGTATCTCAAACCATAGCAGGATTGTGTATATCTCAAACCAAATATCTAAAAGACATGCTCAAAAAATATGGAATGGAGGACTGTGCACCCATGAGCACACCTATGACCACAAACTGCAAACTGAGCAAAGATGATGACTCCCCTCTAGTAGATGCAACTCATTATAGGTCAATGACTGGAGCCCTTCTATACTTAACAGCTACAAGACCAAACATAATGCATGCAATAGGAATGGTGGGAAGGTTTCAATCTACTCCCAAACAATCCCATCTATTAGCTGTAAAAAGAATTCTTAGATATCTGAAAGGAACTTCACATTTCTTTCTTTGGTACCCAAAGAGCTCAACACTGATTGTAACTATACATATGCTGATTGGGCTGGAAGTATAGATGATCAGAAAAGTACTAGTGGAAATGTGTTCTTCCTAGGAGACTGTTTAGTATCCTAGCTCAGCAAAAAACAATCATCCAAAGACTTAGCTCTAGGGCAAACACACTATCGGAGGCAGATTGCATACTTGAAACTCTATACATGGGAGTGTTGAGTTGTATTGGGTCCGGCACATCACATCGCTATGAGGGGTCTACGTTAACGTCGAGCCCAGACCTTGTGCGACTTTTGATCCCCGATAGTGAGTATCACTTCGGCACTTCGAAAGGGGGAGCTACAATATGTCAAGCGATCCATTGCGATTGACGATAGCGATATCGCATCGGACCTCCGCCAGGGGCAACTCCTGACTACGATGCATATCCACACAGCCCCACCGCACATTACAAATATGACTTAATCTATGATCACATCCATCACATATCGCAAGCCGTAAAGCCTTGCCACATTGGAAGCACTGGCTGCGATAGGCTGTGGACCCGACAGGAATATTAACTATGGTTTAATACCATATCACATCCAATTCATCGGAGCAATGGAGGATCGGCCGTCATCCATCGGTGGAGTCATGGGTCCGATATATAAAGGACCCCCAGGAGTCACAGATCGCTGATTACAATTTAAGCGCGGACCCGATACAGGAATAGGTGTGATTGTAATATTTCCTAAAGTCCACCTTTTAGTCTGTTTGAGTATTTTTCTCATATTCTCTGTGTAATGGAATGTCTGAATTGCGTGGGGTGTTTTAATTCGAAAGGCTTACAATGGTTGTTCTTATGATTCAGAAGGCTAAACATCAGTGAAAAGGGGTGAATCACGGCAATTATGATTGTGATCGGGACAAGACATCTCCGTTTAATTGAAAGAACTCTATGTATGCCGCAATATTTGCCAAAAGGAGCACTATTACGGTAAACCGGAAGGATGTGTTCTCTGTGGATTGTTTGGACCAGTCTAGTGAATCTATGTATCCCCAGAAAGTCAATGAACTTGAACATCGTAGAGGAAGCCGCAACGACCAAGGAGGAATCCTAAGAGGCAATGTAAGCGAAAACGAATGTACAGAGGCATGGGAATGTATAAAACAACAAAAACAAAGAATTGTTCATGCTATTGTTGTGGTGAAGAACCGGAGTGTGAGGTAGCAGAAGCAGTAGAGGTAGAAGAGGCAGCAAAAGCATTGGAGGCTGTAGAGGCAGCAGAAGCAGCGGAGGCTATATAGGCAGCAGAAGCAGTAGAGGCAGGAGAGTAGGAGTGAGAGAACCTCAACTGAATAGAGTGTAGCAACATACCAGTTTATACCAAGTTTGGGTTGGAGCCCAAGAGGTTGGAGCCTCAGAATTGAACAGGACTAAAGTCATTGGGGGTAGGTACTCCTAAGTGTAGAAAGACTGTAAAACAGAGTTGGTGCTCTGGAGGTTGGAGCCTCACGGAAGTCCAAGTTAGAGCTTGGCAACTATTCACAATCAGATATATACTTATATTGTATTTATTTCATTGCATTGTCTTGAGTTTTAATAAAAGAATTAATTCCAGTTGTTGATTTATGTGTTCTATGTATACATATACATATCCATATATGCTTTTGGCAATCACTAGAACAATTTAAAAAAAAAATAAGAAATACTGATTCACCCCCCCCAGTATTTCCAACACTCCTCTTCCCCATCCATGTAAATTAATTTCTTCTCAACACACTTATGACCTTTAGTGTATTTTTTATCACAATTGTAACAATGTCCTTTTGCTCTTTTCGAAATGTTTTTGTGTCAACCTTGTAGGTGGTGAAAGGCTAGGAGCAGCAACAGTTCCATATTTATAGCTATGAGTGGTAGGCTTCCTTATTGCCATAATTTTTATTTCAAATTTTCTTGCCAACCTGTACGCCTTCTCCAATGAATCAAGTTCCCAAAGGCAAACCCCATGCTGCATGTTATCATTTAAAGTCCCTATGAAGACATCAATCCTTTTTTTCTCTAGAATACCATTTACCCTTTATTCAATTTTTGGAAGTCCTCAATGTTCTCTACCATTGAACCCTTTTGTTTGAGATTTATCAATTGGTTAAAGAAGGTGTTGCTCTTTGTATCCTCATAATGTGCTATCATTTCCTCCATGAAAATTGACCAAGTGACAAGTGGTTTATGAGAACAGAACCTTTTATACCATAAAAATTGATTCGGTTATAAATATAAAGATGCAATACATACCTTTTGTAACAGTTGCACATCATGTAGATCAAAATATTTTTCCATCTTTAGTATCCATGTTACGGGATCCTTGCCATCAAACTTCCTCATATCTATCTTTGGAATATGTTGGATCTTCAATCCAACATTAGATTCTATGAAATCATGATCAACATTACTTTTGTTCTCATCATGAGTTTCCTCTACTACCTTTTCGCCATTAGGAGGCCTTTCTTGTAGCAACTTTGTCCCACCTTCCTTCAAACCTTCCATGTCTTTCTTCAAATCTTCCATGACTTTCTTCCAATATGCTTTCACACCATTGAGATCAGCTTCCATGGAATAGATAAAACTATTTATCTTAGCTTCAACCACATTCTTCAAATCATCCATCCAATTTTGATTACTAGGTGTTTCTATTTTCTTGATTTGAGTCATTATTTTTCTTTCTTTTATGATCTTGATCTTCAATCAGTTGTATCTCTATAATTTCGGATCTCCAAGGTCTAAAATTGAGATAGAAATGTTGATGGTGCTAGACCCACCAACATTCAGGGGATCACCCTGGTATGAAGTCCCAACTATCACACCGTTTGGGGTGGGAGTCCCATCCGGTATGATGGACCGGTTGCCAATATCTTAAATGTTTGTCTCAACTCTTTCTTGTCAGCACATGAGAGTGGTTTGCTTTATCTTCAAGTAGTGAGGTTCATGTGCCTAGAGATTCCTAGTGTTACTTGTGTCAATGGTTCTTTCATCGTAGAGGGAGAGGATGGGAGTGAGTCCCAAGTCGGATGGGAGGAAGCCCCAACTCTGTTAGGAACACACAACACAACAGGACGTGCACAGCTTTCAGAGGAACAGCCCACACGAATACGGCAGTCACAACACACAAGGAAAGATAATGTGTACAACACACAGCAGAGGAGTCCACACAAGTACAACAGTCGTTATAGCAAGTTTACATGAAAGGTCTATCTGATGCCTAGGGAGGTAACCAACACGGGTAGGATAGTGTTAACATCTCATACAACACATTCTCATTAATATATATGTATTACAACAATTGGATGAGTTCAAGTGTTAAACATAGGCTAAATAAATATGCATTACAAGTGTTCAAGATCAGTCTTACAACAGTTACAACACATGTGTGAAAATGTGTTGGCCTATTAGTAGGCTTCTGAATTAAGCAAAATTTCCAAGACACATCGTTACACCATACATCACTAAACCCATGGGTAGGGTCTTGGAGCCAATACTTACTCCTCGAACAAAAGATTACAAACTCTCAAGACTATGTAGGAGGAGCCAAGGTGAAAAGTCCTTTGCATGTACAAATGAGGGAGTATTTATAGCTAAGGGTGAAACTAACCCTTGTGGTTGTTTGACTTCCCTCATGACTATTTAACTTCCATGACCTTTCAACTTTACATGACTCTTCATATGACAAGTGAGTCTCTTGTACTTCCACGTTACATTACATTTATTAATAGTATGGCCCATCATAGAGATGTGGAGGACATGACTCATGAGAAGACTTGACATGACATTGTGGGTACATTCGCGCTACTGCTGGTGTGTATGTCAAGGTCCAATGTTTCTGGGTGATGGATGTCCTCATGGTGTGTCACAGCTTCACCTCCGCATGGCAAAGTGCGTGGAGTCTTCGTTGGTCGTTGGGGTTGCTTGATGTTGCATTCGCATGTTGCTGCTTGCTTGAATGTTGGCATGCTTGAGAGGTTCGTCCGTTCGTGAAAAGTGCATGTTCATTTGTTCATTCGTGTGCGAACACATCCTCACATGTTCATCTGTCCGTCCATCCGTCCATGAACACATCTTTGCATGAACATCTGTTTGCGAGCACATCTCTTTGCATGCATCTTTTGTTCATCCACTAGCCAACATGTCCTTTTGTATGTACTCCCTTTGTTCATCCGCACCATGTTTTTTTGTGTACTTATATTTGTAGTCACTCATGACGAGGTGACATCAAATCCATAAACCCCCTAGTCTACCATGATGCATGATCGTTTCAGATACATGTGACCGGGAGAGAAGACAAGGTTGCAAGATTCGAGCTGGGATGGAGGCTCCAGACACTGCTGGTGAAAACTATGCAGAAGTCATTGGGAGGTGGAGACAGAAAATCTGGATCAGTAGTGACTGTTCGCGGGGTCTGGTTCAGTTGGAGGAAAAAACTGCGCAATTTTTGGGACGAGCAGTCTGGGTTACGGGAAGGCTGGGCAGACAACATCTGCACAATTTTTGGAAGGAGCGGGCAGCGGGAGGCAGCCAAAACTACGCAATTCCTAGAGGGAAATGGCAACTTGCTTCTGGGACCTTGGCAGCAAAAACTATGCAATTCTTGGAGGGATCTGGTAGTCAACTGTTGGGGCCTTGGTAGCAAAAACTACAAAATTCCTGGAGGGAACTGGCAGTCAGCTGCTCTAGCTTGACAGCAAAAACTATGCAATTCCTGGACGGAACTCGCAATTAGCTACTAGGAGCTGCTAGTGGGAAACATTGCGCAATTCCTGGAGGGAACTTGCAATTAGCTACTAGGAGCTGCTAGCAGGAAAAACTACACTAATACTGGAAGGTTGGCCTGTTAATCACCTCTGTGTAGTTTCCGAGCTAAGCAGATTGCTAGGCAGCAAAGGGCTTGCTCATGAAAGCTGCGTAGTTTTCCGAGTGAGCAGTCGATCGGCTGACTAGTGGGATGGCTGGAAAAATGCGCAACTTTCTACAAGAGACAGGGACGGGCACTGGGTGTCTATCTGACTTGTCTGTACAATTTCCTGAGTTAATGGAGTGGGAAAGGTCTACAGCCTCTGTGTAATTTTTTACGGGAATCAGTCCTGGGGGTGACTACCAGGTCAAATTCTCTGGTTGACCAGCAGGAAGGTTGATTGATTAGCTTGTGGGCATCGCTGCTTGAAATGGATTGCTTGGTGCTTCTATGTTGTTCTAGTGACAGTTGATCGAGTCAATGGTGGGTTGAATGTCCTACTATCAAAGGGGAATCCAATCGTCATAACTTCAACAAAACAACTAAGTGTGTGAGCGAGTGAATTGGTGCATATGCATACTTTCAATCACACACTTACATGAATTTCTAACGAGATGACTCAAACCATCTAGACACACATGCTCAACATGACTGACCGACGGTGTGAGCGACAAGCACGAAGCTTGTGATTGATCGTTGGATGACCACGACGATGCTTGTGCGACAGTGTATATGACTCTATGTGTGAACACAATGGATATTTACATGGCAAACACAACATGTACACACGAAGTGAAGACCTTGTGTATGACCAGAACATGGTCGCAAGCATGACATTGACATCAACATGCAAAATTTGTCTGGTAAATGAAAAAGCAAGGTGGTTGTGAAGACTCACACAAGCTCACAGGGTGAACCTGAGTGCCTGCAGAGATCAAGTAAAACTCTCAAAGGAGGCTCTGAAATTGGGTGCGGGCTAGAATTTTGGAAGGTGTTGCAACCGCTACAACATGCTCTCAGTGGTACCATTTGAAGCAACTCTCTTGGGTGTCATGGTAACAATGACTGCTCGAGAGAAGTGCTCAAAAACTATGGTACCTGTGGGAAAGAAAAGGCACTCATGGCAAGCAAACATTAGCTTTTTCAAATCTAGCTTCAAAGTATGATCAAGCAGAAAACCAGGCAACTAATGAGAGTGATTATGCAGTTTCCATGAACAAGTGAAGGGGACCAGCTAAGGGCACTACGCATTGCACAACCCAGTCTCAGGCTGAGGCTTCATACTGTGCAATGTGCAGTTCATCTTGGGAAAAGACTAGGAGAGATTGCGTATTGCATAGTCTCAGTGGCCAAGGGTAGCAAACTGAGCCCTGAAATGCAATTCACAATTGGGACAACTTGTATTATGCATTGTGCAGTATCAAACGCCAAGCTCTCAGCTTGAGCCCTAGGATTGTGCAATGCTCAGCTGGGCAAGGTAAAAACTAGCTAAGGAAAGTGCAAATCTACGCGATGAAGGTGTGGGAAACAAGCAAATCTAAGTGGTGATCTGACCTTGAGTGCGGATCTGACTAATTACAAATGAATCAATTTGAATCAAGTGCATACACTCAACAAAGGAAAGGAAAAACAAATTTGCGAGGAGAGACACCGAAACGGTGACCATTGGTGCAAAATCAATAAAATCGATGCGAAACTTGTGAAAGGAAAATGACAAACTAAATCAACGCTTCTACAAATTAAAATATGTTAAAAATCTAGAAACCATGAAGAGAAGCAAGCAAAACAACACTCACACAAGAGAAAAGAAAAAAAGCAACAGAAAAAGTGACAAAAGGCAATAATAGAAAAACTCACCCATCAAAGAGACGACAAATCCACCGAAGGTTCCTTGATCTCCTCAGGAATGCTAGAGCTCTAAGATCAAATGCAAAAATTATCTCTAGAAGCATCAACTAAATATATTTGAGCGGATTAGTTTACGACGGGCATGCCTAAAATCAAGGAAAACGTGACACTCGGCATAAGTTTCTAAAAATTAATTGTGTGCCTCCTTTGATATAGTAATAATGGATCCCTATTTTTTAAGGATGTTTTTTGCCTTTTATCTTTTTTTCTTTTTTGGCTTTTATGAGGAAACTGGCCATGCATGTTGCCGGGAAAGATTGCGCAATTTTGGGGAACCGAGCAAATTTCTATGTTATGCTCTTAACTTGCGAGACGATACCAGAATACCAAATATGCAAAGAAATATACCCAAAACATAGAACAATGAGAAATAACAGCAAGTATTTTATTCTTCAAAAAGCACTGTTCACTTACCTCTTCGAGGGGGCAACCTCCAATAGAGCTTAGCTCAATTACAAAATAAGACACGATGCTCCTCGAGGGGAGTCTCTATCCTTTATATAGGATTCATACATGCAATACCATGGTTCTTATTAATACCATCTATCTAATACCATGGCCCATTTGCAACTAATTGTGGTCCCTTCATTAAATGTGAGTTAACCACTTACAATTATTATTATGGGCTTTATTGACTCTTTACTTAAATATAACTATGACTCGATCCTATTACATAAATAAGGGTGTTAGGGTTGGACGCTAACATGCCCTCCCCATAAGAATAGCCTTGTCCTCAAGGTTGAAGCTGCGGAAACTACTGAAGGATAGTAGTTGTTTCCCATTTTGCATCTTCCAGAGAGGTGTCTTTCCACTTGATGAGGACTTCCTTGATCGTGCGGCCACGCAGGTGTCGTTCTCGTGTGTCAAGAACCTATTTAGGTTGGAGCTAGATTGACCTTTCTTCGTCCACTTCAAGTAGACTAGTTTGAATTCTGCAACGGTTCCCAATCACTTTCTTGAGGCATGAGACATGCAAGACTTGATGGATTTTGTAGTGGGTGGCAAAGCTAGCTTGTAGGCGACTTCTCCAATGCACTAAAGTACTTGATACGATACGTAGAATTTTGGAGATAATTTATAACAACCCTTATCTTTGAGTGATGTTTTCTTATATGGTTGTAGCCTCAAAAATACCTAATCTCCTTCTTGAAATTGGCGTTCTGAGTGATGTTGATATGCCTGTTGCTTCATATAGTTTTGGGCTTGATGAAGATCTCTCTAGGGTGGGCCAGCATAGTTGTGTGGTTCTGTAGGAGTTGATACATTGCTTGTACCTTCGAGCATCCCTTGATATAAGAAGTGGGGGAAGGAGGGAGTTGACCATAAACTGCTTCATATGGAGTTATTTGGTGGTGGCATGATAGTTGGTGTTATACCACCATTCGGCTAGAGGTAACCACTGTACCCAGAGATGTTGCTTTTCTGAAGTGAAACACCTAAGGTAGGTCTCCAGACATTTGTTGGCTGCTTTAGTTTGACCATCAGTTTGTGGATGTTAGGAAGTACTGAGTTGTAGTTGGGTACCTTGTAGCCAGAAGAGTTCCTACCAAAAGTTACTGGTGAAGATCAAATCACAATCAGACACAATGGAAGTGGGCATGCCATGCAATTTGAAGATCTGATCCATGAAAGATTGAGCAACCAACATCGGTGTGAAAGGGTGTGGTAGGGCACAAAAATGAGAATACTTAGAAAGTATGTCCACAACCACCTTGATGACTGACTTGTTTCTTGACTTTGGAAGACCCATAATGAAATCCATAGAAACCTCCATCCAGATTGAGGCCGGGATGGGAAATGGTTGTAATGTGCCTGGGGATTTGACTATTTCTCCTTTGTGGTGCTGACAGACGTCGCATTCAACTACAAAAGTAAGAATGTCATTTTTCATGCCTATCCAAAATAATGATCTTCGAGTGTGAGTATATGTCTTCTGAAAGCCTGAATGTCCTGCATTGGGAGATGAGTGCAACTCCGCCAAAATGCAGCTTTTGAGGGTGGATGTTGGTGTTATTATGACTTTGTCCTTGTAGCGAAGAATCTCATCTTGCCACGAGTAGCCCATTGTGGAATTTGGATCCGTCTACAATTGATTAATGAGTTGGGAGAGCCAGGGATGTGAAAACCATTCCTTGCAAGCCTCTTCAATCCATTCTGGAATGGGAAGGGAAATTGCGAGCAGGGTACTTTCCTCCTCAAATTGGTTAGATA
>APFE031285231.1:0-16418 GCA_000404065.3 Pinus taeda | reverse complement strand
GGTTTTTTGTACTTATCATTTTTTCCGATCATAAGGTGTCTTTCAACCTATGATCGAGGACGATGTATATTTTTTGACACACTCTATCTATATATATATCATTTTACCGGCTTATCTTGTTCACATGTATGATGAATATGTTTTTAAATTTACAATTATCTCAAATGTCTGTCTAATACTCGAGAAGCAATTGCATCTGCTAATGTATTTAGAGACCTTGAAATATGTTGATATTCAATGTAATCAAACTCACGTTCCAAGAGAGGCACTCTCAAAAACAATCTTAATAACACAGGATTTCTAATGGCATAAAATCTATTAAGTTGTAATACAACGAGTTCTGAATCTAACCTCACAATTAAACGTCGAATCCCAAATGAAATAGATTCAGACAATAACTCAATCACTGCACTGTATTCTGCAATGTTGTTTGTTGTTTGACCGAGGCTCACCCCATGCATAGAAACTAACTCGTCATAGGGCGAATAGATAACCCAAGCTGCGGAAGAGATATTCTGTGTACTACGACAAGCACCATCAGCGAATCCAATGTACTTTTGGAGAGGCATCGACATCTGAAATATCAAGAGTAAAACCAAGATAAGCCAGAATAATGACGAAAAACACACTCTCTAAGCTAAGCACACTGTCTAGACTAATAAACACTCAAGCTAGAAAGAAGATCTAACTAGAAAGAAAACCTAACCTAACTAACGATTCTCCATACCCTGCATTTAAGCATAATACCTCTTTAGGTAAAGTCCATTTCTGGGTTTACCCAAAGAGTCCCCGTCAAAATCAACTAGCTCATATGCCCCCTTTGCTAGCTTTCGCTTGACAATGTAGGGCCCATGCCACATAGGGACGAATTTTCCAGCACCTAGTTTATCGTTGGCTTGATCATATAAAAGTAATAGGTCTCCTTCCGAAAAATTTCGAGGGGTCACATTTCTATCATACTGAGCTTTCATTCGTTTCGCATGAGTCTCGATTGCCAATGCGGCATCGCGACGAGTCTCATCTTATTTAGCTAAGTATAATAAATGCTTTTCCTCTTCGGACGTAGCTGGGAGTAATTCGATAGCCATCTGAAGTGATGGGATTTCACATTCAATAGGTAACACAGCTTCCAAGCCATAAACTAGCTGAAAAGGAGTGAACCCTATTGATGTTTTCACTAAAGTTCGGTACGCCCATAGAGCTGAAAATAACATGTTATGCCAATTCGACCGATGAATATCGATAATTCGTCGGATCATGACAACTAGAACTTTATTGATTGACTCAACCAGACCGTTGGCTTGTGGATAATAAGGAGTAAAGCTACCGTGGCACAAACCAAGTTGGTCTGTAAGTTCGGTCATCATGACGTTTCGAAAATGGCGTCCATGGTCAGTAATGATCACTTGTGGGACACCAAACCTAGAGATAATATGATTGAAAATGAAAATCGTTGTTGTTCTACCATCTGCCTCAAATGTAGGCATCGCCTCGGCCCATTTAGTAAAATAATCAACCACGAGGATGATATACACATGCCCCCCAGCCGAGTGAGGGTTACAAGTTATGAAGTCGATACCCGATTTGGCGAAAGGATCGACGGTAATTAGGGATGCATGAACCATCTGGAGGCGCTCAATACACGTCAAACACTCTTCTAGAAAGCTCTAGAAGTGACCACAAGTAACTTTTTTAAGATGAAACTCGCGCCTTTTGACCTTTACAGGAGTACGCGCCCATCCCTTGACTTACAGAGCGTACAAGTATGCAGGTACAATGAGCTTGGGATGCATACATGCAGGCAAGGTAGAGAGAACCTGCGTACCCAGAGATAAACATGATTTTTAATGACTTTCTCTCTTTTTTGAAGTTTGACATGGAGAGCAGAGGTATAAGGCTTGACAAGGAGGATAATATGACTATTGATGGAGCCATATTAACTACAGATAGTCATGGTGACAAATTTCAGTGTAACAATATCCTCTAACAAGAAAACACGCAAGAGGCGAAAATCACACTAGGGAAGCCTGAATCGAGAAACGACAGGCAATTTCCGATGTGCTCGCTGGGCAAAACCCCTTGAGAAGGAAAGCCTCTAATCGCTCAATCACTTGTAAGCCCATAAATTTGTAGGAAAAAGTGCTAAAGATGAAAGGCAAAACTTGAACTCTAAAACTAGTGGTATTTATCAGGGATATCCTCAAGTGGTATGTAAATATCTACCAAATGTACAACATCTACAGACAAGCTGGAGACAGAAGGCTCAAGAAAGAGTAGATTCCATCAAAAGGTTAACCAAGTTGAATTGGGATTCTTACTGGACGTACTTGGTAAAACCACACAACCAGTGCATGACTCTCAAATGTATCATTAACTCTACCGAGAAGATGGCGCCAGCACTTGCCGATTCCGTTCGCAGGACAACTAAAGTCGGAAGTCGGCCAACCAACTCTCCTCAAGCAAATGTTGAATGCTTGTGACTACAAGGAATAGATACATAGATAGTTAGTTGCCAGTTTTAGTTTTAGATTCAATTTTAGTTTTAATTTTACTTTTTTTTTCCTGAAATGAGGTCGTTCATTTAAACCGCATCGTACATTTTTGTAATAAATTATTTTTAGATTTAGCTAGTAGTATTTAAACCCTTCTCATGCATTTAGAGAAGGGTCCTGAAATTTGTCAAAAACTTGTCCTCAGAACATGCACTTTTGCACCCTCCGAGGAGGTTTTGATGAATGAATGGAACATGGTTTATTGATATTTGTGTTTAATATCCACTACTGATGTTGCACTTTTGTACTCTTAGTAGATGTTGGATTAAGAAGAGATAGATCATCATTGTTGAAGCTCATGAGTAGAACTAGTTATAAATGGTACTTTTATCTCTTAACTATTTCTACTTATGTGTTAAGGTGATATTCATGTTTAGTTATTTATAATGAATGCTTGAATGCTTGAGTTATCATTTGGCACTTCTATATGGTGATAGCTATTTATTTATGCTTAATATATGAGTAACTTATTATGCGATATGTTTTTCACAATTGTTTCGTCTAACTTTTTATACGAAATGGTTTATCTTTATTGAATTCTTTTCTCATAGCAGTTGAATGATCATTATTACCAATTTTCATTTGAAATCATTTTAGATCACATAACTGAAAGATTAAATCCCGAGTTAGTTTTAGAATTAGATATTTCTGTTCATTAGAATACAATTACATTAGATTTATAATAAAAGCATTTTACTTAGAAACTATTAGGAAGGAAATATCAATTCTCAACACACAACACATAAATTGGGAAACTGGTCCCATATCCCCAGTCGAACCCACTATACCAAACAGAAAAGGAGCTGGTAACCAAGGTCCGGACCAAGTGGGTATCCCCCTTGTTAGATTTATTTATAACCAAGTGGCGCTAGAAGGAGGGCACCAAACTATGAATGGCAAGTAAATCTAAATCTAAATACCATTCTGAGAGTAAATCGCCTTCACAATCTCCCCCAACTTCCCCATCACATTTAGAATTTTTAAATCTTAAACAAGAAGTCGATAAAACAACAACCACTACCACAAACCCAAATATTTCAGAGAAATATACTATTGAACCTCCTGAATTTGAATCTTTGATCCATAAACTTCAATGATTTTCTATATCACCCCAAAGATCTGTAAAATCTCAAGGTAGTATGACTTTACAATATAACCCTGCTCATCCTCTTACCAGATTAAAGAGCGAAAAGTTTGGTATTGAGCCAACTAAGTTACCTCTACCTACAAGGACGAGAGCAAGGAAATCACCTAAAAGGTTTGATAGTGAGACTCTTTTGTCAACATCATCCATCTCAACCTCTCCATCGTGAAGTCAACCATCCACCACTCCACTTCAGATTATTGTCCACTAGTCCACTGGAACTTCCACATCTCCTTCTCAATCATCTGGAATTGTAATATCCTCATCTTTCCAACCATAAGGGATCATCTTCTGTGCTTTCCTCTATTAGTAGTTCAACGATGGCCCAATCTCCATGGAATAACCTAGGGGTAGTCTTAATGCCTGCGCTCTTGAGTCAAATACCGGCCCATCCTGAAAAATGGTTGCCTAAGTTTAATCCTGAAACAAACATGCTAGCAGAAGAACATATAAACAACTTTATGTTATCTATAAATCTCAATGGGGTTACTAATGAAGATGTTGTTGTCCAGCTCTTTCCTTACACTTTGCAAGGAGCAGCCGGATTATGGTATTTCTCATTACCATCTGGATCTATTAGTAGTTGGGATATTTTCCAAGAACAATTCTTGACTAAGTTCGGTGATGACAAGTCTACTGCGACATTGATAAATGACCAGTTTAACCTTAGGCTTAAGTCAAGGGAACCTATCAAATATTTTAACTCACGTTTCAATAAACTATTGAACAAAATTCCTACCACTTCCAAGCCTAGCGAAGAAGTTCAAAGTGAATGGTACGTATTTGCTCTACCATCAAACATAGGAATCTTCATCGATAGGGCTAACAAAACAACTTTAGCTGAAAATATAAAGGAAGCAATAGTGGTTGAGAAATGTGTCATAGCCTTAGAAAGGAAAAACTCTGTTGATGAACGAAAATCTAAGAAGGTTACTTTTAAAGAAGATCCAAAGAAAAAATCGAAAGACCCATTCGATTTAGAAGGATTGCAAAAAGTTTTGAAAACCACGTCTAACGAAATGGTTGACATTAAGACACAAGTAGCATAAACTTCTTCTAAAAATCCATACAAGCCTTATAGAAGAAATCCTTCGACTAATTCAAAGCTTTCCAATGCTATTACAAATGCTGAATTAGAAGAAGAAGAAGAGGAAATTGCTAACGAAGAGCCTACCGATGAAGAAGAAGTTGTAGAAGTATAGGGTATGTGGGATTTCATCCTCCCAAATGAAGAGGATCAACAGGCATCGCCGGTCAGTACTAGAAGTAGAAATCAACTCGATCCTCCTCAACCTACTCCTAAGCCGAAGAGTGCAAGCTCAATGACTAAGGATAAAGTCGCAGCTAAGAAAACGTCACCCAAAGCGACTCAAACAAGCCTAGTCCAAACAAATTCACCAACTCCATCTAAAATGTTGATTGTTTCTGATGAGATGGAGTATAATATCATAGAAGACATGAAGAAGACTAGGGCTAATATCACTTTTATGAATTGAGCAAGTTAAAACATCTACAAAAGATACTTTTGAAAGAGTTACACGCAGTACTAGTTGCACCTCTACCCGCCACTGTAATCTCGCAAGCTTCCCATGAGATGGGAAGACCTCCAACTAATGTGACTAATAAAGTTGGTCCAAATGATATCGCTTTAATTGTAGGAAGGTCAAGATCTCATACTACCCCATTTCTTCTTACTTACAAAGTTTTCAACAAAAATTTGCATAATTGTTTAGTGGATTCAGGAGCTTCATCTAATATCTTACCTAAATCAATATGTGCAAAGTTGAACATTCAACCTTAAAAATCAGCAATATGCATAGTGTTGGCCGGATAAATCATTCTTGCGGACAAGACTGATCTCCCTAGTATCGAATGATATCTAGCAACAAAGAGCACAAGAAAATCTACTTTTCTTTAAACATGTTTCAATTCATAAATGAAAACTAAGAGGTATAACAGACCCTACCTCAGTCCAATGCTTGTTTGTGGCAGTTTTATCCCAACAGCTTCAAACAGTTCCTTTTCAATGACCTACATACGCAAACAAACACACATCAAAGAACACCTGCATAGATATTATAATAAAACATGTTCATTATGAAGATCAAGGAGCTCATAAAATAAACCATTAGAGACAGTTCATTGAGAAAAATAAACTTGATTGTATTAACTTTATGAATAAAAGAACCTTACAACCTTTGCCTTGATGTTGCACAAGTTCTTTCCAGGGTCCAGCAGGAGTCTCCTCTACTTTGAAAAGCCTCACTCACTTCCCAAATGACATGAAAGGTATGTGATCTCTCCTCTCACAAGCTCAAAAAGGAAGTCTAATTTCCAGCAGCATTTACCCTCAAGAATCTTCAGCTTTCAACCTCTCCTACAACCAGCCCAATGCCTGAATTTATACCGCAAATGGAGGAAGTTGCAGGTCCACCATTGAAGGGATAATTTCCTCCTTCAATGGGATAAGCACCTCATATCATGGAGTTAGCTCCCTTAGTTATGGGATGGATGAACCAAGGTGGAGTGGACTTGCCAGCGCAATATTCCTTCTAGAAGTGTCTATAAGTGACCCAAGATGAGTTTTTAAGAATGAAATTACGCCCTTTTAACTTTTACAGGGGTTCGCACCCATTACTCAACAGACAGAGCAATCAGGTTCACAGGAAACATGACCATTGGGTGCGGCACCGTAGGCAATGCTAGGAGAAAGTGTGAAACCAAGATTTGAGATATGTTTAAGGTATTTCTCCCATTTTCAAGGCTTGACATGAAGATCTGAGGCTTAAGACTTGCAAAGGAGGTATGTATGAGTGTTGATGGACTCACACAAACTGTAGAAAGTCATGGTGACAATTTTTTGTGTAACAGATTGCCCCCTAAACTGTGAAGTCTGTAGTAGATGAGGATGGTTTTTTTTTTATCATCTAAGAAGAGTGAAGGACTTTATCCTTTCAAGGATCTTCTTGTGGATACCCTGGTCGGAACCTGTAAAAACATTCAACACAAAATATATATATGTGAAAATATCATCGTTGAGGTAGGCATTCCCATGCTCAGATCAAATCTGACTAAGAATTATCTAAAACTACTCTGATACAGGAACGATTTTGTATTACATCACAAATAGGAACATATGGACACAGTATGGGTGCAACCATCTGTTTATGAATAATCCACTATATAATGATGACAAAATTCCTCACAGCCTGGATGGTGGAAACTAGATCCAGGGTCTTCATTTCTACTTCCTGAACTAGTACGATTCTATCCTTGTGAATGAATGTGTCGAAGTCGAACATGGTAGAAGCCACTTGATTACCAGTCAATGATGTAAATTGTTAACAAGTGTGAGAGGAACCACCAGTAATGCCAATGGCCCTCAAAGTACTTAGTGCAATCCATGAAATGTGAATGAATGAGTCGATGTCGAACACGTCACAGAATCCTTTGATCGAAGGTCAATGATGCAACCTGTCGTCAAAGGTGAGAAACCTGCCATTGAGGCATGCAGATTCCAAGGTACTGACGATTTCTAGATCATCTTTCTAGATAATGAGTCGGAGTCGATAGAAATCGATCCGTCATAGGCAAGCCCATAAAACGAAATCATAGATCAAGTCTAAAGAAATATATTTGGCAAGAACTAACTCAGGGATGGTCAATGATGGATGACAGATATTTTGTAGCTGAATGGTTTATTTGCACAGACCTCTTGAACACATAATGACACTGCACATGGCTTGGTGACAATTGACCCAAAGCTAATATTTGGAAACCGTCTGAAGACTTTCAATGTGGCTTGATTAACTGTTAGGTAAAGGATTTCCCAACCCACGTGAATAAAAGTGTCGTGTCCAAGAGTGATGGAAAGTTTTTCAAACACAAAGTATGACAAATAGGGTCATTTTTCTCTCTTTTCCCCCACCATTTCTGGCAAGTACCTCTTTATTTTTGACAATCTTGAGGAGGATAACATTTTCTTGGTTATAAGCTCATCCTTCGAATGAGTCCAACTTAGTTTAGATTTGAACCCTAAGAAGGAGTGGTCCATTCATGTTTGTCATTGAACAGGTCCTTTACTGTTGAATTTTAACGAGTCCAGTATAGGAGAAACTTGGCGTTTTTCAATTTTAGGGAGTCAGAAGAAAAACTTAAGAAAACTCCATGGTGTCCTTTTTTTGAATTTGTGTCTCCCAAGCCGAAAGTATAAAATAATACTTGAGAGAACCGCTTGATCATTACGATCAAGGAGTACTTTTCATAATTAGTGCCTTCAATCTGAAAAAGTAAAAAAGTGATTGAAAACACGTCGTTTTATTACCAATATCGAACTTGAAACGACAAAAGTCCGGCAATATTTTCATGTTTATACGGTCAGAAAAGAGCTATAAGAGGACCATCTTTTTAATTTTGTTTTAACGAGTCTAGAAAGAAAAACTTGGCAATCTTTTCATATTTTACAAGTCAGAAAAGAGCTAAAGAGGACTCCTATGTGTTTTTTGTTGAAAATGACCAATTTCACCTGAATACCCAATATTCTGCACAAAAACTGCAAACATTACTCATCTGTTTTAAAAAATAATAAAAAGGCACCAAAAATGACCTTTCCAAAGTAAAAAATAGATAAATTTAATTTATTTATTCAAAAAATATTATAAAAAGGGCTTTTACAAGTTCATTTTTACCGTTTGCTTTTAGAGTAAAAAGTAAGAGCTTTTGGTAAGAAAACTTCCTGTGGAGATTGCGAAAAATCTGACTGCTGGAATCGAGAACTGCCTTCTCCAGGTAATCCACATTGTCCCTGACTTGCATTTCATCCCTTTAAAATTTTGTTTTAGGGTTTAGAAATTGATTTTTAGAGGAAAATTAGGGCAAAAAATCGCCCGCGGCAATTGCGCAGGGGCGCCATGTGTCCCCTGTGCACCCTGATTTTTCTGTGCACAGAGAAAATTTGAGGTGCTGCACCTATCCTTAAGGAGAAGTGTGCACCTATTCTCTGTCTCTAAAAGGATGGGTGTGAACCCCATGGAATGCAGATTTTAAACCCTAAATTCCTCATTTTTGCCCCATAGACTTTGAAATGAAATGTTCTAATCCACCTATTTTGCAATGTAGGTACACAAGATGCTTGTTTGGCAGGAAAGAGAGCACGAGGACGTGAATCAAGCTGCATTACTCCATCCACCTTCATTCCAGGCATTGAGAGCATGCAGGCTATTCAAATTTTGGACCATACCTGGCATGAGGGCACAGGTAGACTTTCTACAATGGTTGGTGAACATGTGGAGCACGCAGGACCAGTTCTTCATTATTGGTGGAAACCGGCTCGAAATCGAGCTGGATGACATATATTTTTTTACTGGATTGCCCAAGAGAGGCGAGCAATTATCTCTATTCGGATCTAGGCAAGGTGGCCAATTTGTCGCTAGTCTCCGACTAGAGTTTTGTAATGACTAGACTTCAGACAAACGAATAGATGTTAAAGCCATCTCCCATCCTGAACTAAAGGTAATCACCTTTACTGTTACCAAACTCTGCGGGAGCACAACATTGCATCGAGTTATAGGTTCCCAGATGCGCATGGCAGTTGACTGCTTCCAAGGCACCATCTTCAACTGGTGCGATGCTGTATTGGCCAATGTGAAAGGCCAATTGAATAGGGCGAAGAATGGACAGCTAAAGAACTTTGGATATGGTTATTTAGTTGTCAGTTTTTCCCTAGAGAGGGTACCTATGTTGGTTCCACAGCAACATACTGTTGAGGTTGGACTTCCCCGAGATCCTCGAGTTATGCGATGGGTTGCAGTCATGGACCGCCATCCTAAGGAGGGTACCGAGATTGTTTGATTCACACCAGAGTATTTCCGTTGGTTAGAGAACCAACTCTTTGTGATTCAGTATTTTCCATATGCTGGGATGGATTATCATGGTGATCCCGACATGGCTCTTCCACCAGGAGAGCAATGGGATGATAGAGGTAAAATTGTTTTCAACGTTTTAATTGTATTATATATATATATATATATATATTATATATATATATATTATATATATATATATATATATATTTGTTTTTAATTCATCCCAAAACTAATAGTAAAAAGTTTTAAATGCAGATGTGGGTCCACGGCGACCAGCCGCTCTCTAGCCCTATGATTGAAGACAACCAGCTACCGTAGCACTGGCCCCACAAGACCAATCAGCAGAGACCTTGGACGAATTGGAGAGCCATTTAGAGCGCTTGACCGCAGATATTTCGGAGACCAGCATAGATGACATTCCTCTTAGACTTCAACACTATGGGATTGGGATCCCAGGACCTTTTAGGAGGTTCCTTTGTAGGGTGGCCCGAGTAGTGATGTCTTATCGGGATCACCACCAGTGATAGGATGATTGCCTTGTAGACTCATTTTTGGACTTTTTATACTACCATTTTTGCCGATCCTAAGGTGTTTTTCAACCTATGATCGAGGAGGATGTATATTTTGACACACTCCTATGCTATGCTATATTATTATTATGGTTATCTTGTAAAACATGTTATGGGATGTTTTTAAACTTACTATTTGATTTAATGCAAATGTTTATTTAACATTCGAGAAGAAACTGCATCTGCTAATGTATTTAAATATCTTGGAATGTGCTGATATTCTATGTATTCAAATTCTCGTTCCAAGAGATGGACTCTCAAAAATAATCGTAATAACATTGGATTTCTAATGGCATAAACTCGATTAAGTTGTAATACAACGAGTTCCGAATCTAAATTAACAATCAAACTCCAAAATCCAAATGAAATGGATTCAAATAATAATTCAATCACTGCACTGTACTCTGCAATGTTGTTCGTTGTTTGACCGAGGCTTTCCCCATGCATAGATACTAACTCATCAGAGGGTGAATAGATAACCCAAGCTGCGGAAGAGATGTTCTATGTATTACGACAAGCTCCATCAGCAAAACTGATGTATTTTTGGAGAGGCGTCGACATCTGCAATATCAAGAGTAAAATCAAGATAAGTAGGAACAATAATGAAAAACACTCTCTAAAGTAAAGCACGCATTCCTAATCTAAGAACACACCAAACTTAGAAAGAAACTAGTCTAAAAAATTTCCATACTAATCTTTTAAGCATAATATCGCTTTAGATAAAGCCCATTCCTAGGTTTACCTAAAGAGACACCGTCAAAATATTCTAACTCGTAGGCCCCTTTTGCCAACTTTCGCTTGAAAATATACAGACCATGCCACATGGGTACAAATTTGCCAACCCCTAGCTTATCATTTGCTTGATCGTAAAGTAAGACTAGGTCTTCTTTCGAAAAATTGCAGGGTGTAACATTTCGATCATACTGAGCTTTAATCCTTTTGGCATGAGTTTCAACAACTAATGCAGCATTACGTCGATTCTCATCTAATTGAGCTAAGTATAATAAACGTTTTTCCTCTTCGGAAGTAGCTGGTAATAATTGCACGACAATTTGTAATGATGAGATTTCGCATTCAATGGGTAATACTGCCTCTAAACCGTAAACCAGTTGAAAGGGAGTAAAACCTGTTGATGTTTTGACTGAGGTTCGGTACGCCCAAAGTGCTGAAAATAACATGTTATGCCAATTCAACCTATGAATCCCAATGATTCATTGGATCATGGTGACTAGAACTTTGTTGATTGCTTCAACCAGACCATTTGCCTGTGGGTAATATGGAGTGGAACCATCGTGACGTAGGCCAAGCTGATTTGTAAGTTTTGTCATCATGATGTTTCGAAAATGACTCCCATGGTCAGTGATAATCGCTTGAGGAACACCAAACCTAGCAATTATATGATTGAAAACAAAAATCGCAGCAATTTTGCCATCTGCCGAAAATGTAGGCATCGCCTCGGCCCACTTGGTAAAATAATCTACCGCAAGGATGATATACGCATGCTCCCCGGCCGAGTGAGGGTTACATGTAATAAAATCGATACCCCATTTTGCGAAGGGACCAACGGCAATGATAGGGTGGAGAGGAGCAGGTGGAGCGCGCATCTTACGATAAAAAATTTGGCAATTGTGGCATTTCTGGACTACAGTGATACAATCTTTGAATAAGGATGGCCAGAAATAGCCAACACAAAAAATATTTTGGGCTATGGCATACCCAGACATATGACCGCCACATGCCCCAAAGTGACAGTCATTAAGAACCTTGTCATCCTCGTCATGAGTAAGACAACAGCGGAAAACAGAATTCACCCCACAACGATAAAGCGTATCTCTAAGGTTGAGATTGGAAACGTATTGTCCAACGCTGAGATCGTGAAAGGTCGGGCCGAAAAGATTGGGTCTGGAGATAGACAATGATATCTCCATACCATGGATCAATAGTGTTGATAAGGAACAAGGATTCATCCGCAATGGATGCTTCCACCACATGTTCAGTATCAGCACAAGGGAAGTCACACATCAATTCCGTAAAAACCAAAGACTTCTTTGACTTGGCCTTCTCAAATTCCAAGTCAAATTCTTGTAGGATGACAATCCATTTGGAATACTTGCCCCCTAGCAATTGTTTAGTCAAATTTTATTGCATAGGCTTACAGTCAGAAATGACCGTGGTTTTGCGTAACAAAATGTAATGATGAAATCGCTAAATAGCTTGGGCTACAGCGAAGGCCAGTTTCTCCACATCTGAATATTTTAACTCAGTTGGAGTTAGAGTCCGACTAAGATAATAAATCACGTGTTCACTTTCGAATTCATCCTGTTGAACTAAAACCATCCCAATGGTGGAATGGGAAGCGGTGAGGTACAAGAAGTAATCCTGGTTGTAGTTGGGAGGATGCAATAATGGCGCATGGGTCAACGCATGTTTAAGTGCATCAAAAGATTTGTCAGCTATCACATCCCAAAATAATGGAGTGTTCTGTTTCAACAACTGGGTGAAACCTTTTTTAATCTCGGCGTAGTTAGGAATGGAACGACGTAAAAAGTTTGCTTTCCCTTTTAAACTCTGGAGTAGGCAAAGAGTCGAAGGAGGTGGTAACTTGACGACGGCTTTGACCTTCGAATGATCGACATGAATGTCGGATTTGGATACAACAAATCCCAGTAAATGACCCGTTTCTATACAAAAAACACACTTGTGCGGATTCAGCCTAATCCGATAATGCCTACATCTCATAAAAATTGCTCGTAAGTGAGTGAGATGGTCGGCTTTGCGTAAAGAATGGGTAGGTAAATCATCAAGATAAGGCTGCACAATGTGCGTGATGTCATGAAAGGCATAAGACATAGACCGTTGAAAAGTTGCTTCAGCATTCTTCAATCCAAAAGGTAACTTGCAATAAGAAAATGTCCCCCATGGACAAATGAATGCCGTTTTTGGTTGATCGGCAGGTAGAATGTTAACTTGATTGTAACCGAAAAAGCCATCCATAAAGGAGAAAATTTCACTATTGGCACAATCATCGATAATTTGATCGATATAGGGTGTTGGATAATTGTCCTTTGGACAAGCACGATTAATATCCCTATAGTCAATACATATTCTTATTGTCCCTCGTTTGTTAGTAACTGGAACAATATTCGATACCCAATCTGTCAAAGGAATTGGATAAATGAAACCTGCTTTAAGTAATTTCTCAACTTCTACTTTGATGGCAACAACTTTTCATGGGTGTATTTGATGCAAACGTTGTTGGACGGGTTTAGCATCCGGGTAAGTTTTGATCTCATGAACAACGATTGAAGGATCAATTCCTGGCATTTCTTCATAGGACTAGGCAAACATGTCACAAAATTCTTGAAATAGGGCTTTATATGTGTTGACTTCAGTGTCCGTACAAGAAGCACCTATGTGAATGTTTTCAACAATCCCAGGTTTGACTGAAATGTCAATAGGAACCGTTCGAGAAATATTGGCTAAATTTTGTTCAAAATCAGGATGTTTCAATGGATTATGCGGTTCTTTGACATATTCAGCGATAAAAATAGATGAAAAATCATTTTCAAAATGATCAATATCATGTAAAAACAAAGATCGATGATGAAGATCTTCCCATGGTAACGCATCAACAGACAACAGTTCCCAAATTTGTTCATCAGTGTGAATGGTTTCAGAAAAGGTTGTTGAATCCGAGGTTGAGATTGAAAGTGATTATCCATGGATCTCATTCACTAGATCAAGATTGGTTGAACTTGAGTTGGAAAATGATTGTACAGCCTGATAAGCAACTTCAAAGGGACTCAAAGGCATGGCATCACCAAGAGAGTCCACCTCAGAATCGAATGGAATGATCCAAGGATCGTCAAGAACAATGGATTCTGACGAAATCATATGAATAGTCATGAAAGGAGACGGTGCGTTGGGAGGAGGAAATGAAAAAGTTCCGAGTAAACCCGAATCTTTAACTAATCCTACCCCAACATCCTTATAAGGGATAGCGGTTTTAACAACATGTTGAATACTCTCAGCAGAGGATGGGTCGGACGAAAAGTGTTGGCATTATGATTCTGGTTTGGCTCTATGGTACAAGTGTTGTACTTGATGGCAACTCACTCTTGTGGCAGATCTCAGTTCAGGCACTCAAAATCATGGAAAAAGAGATACCTGCAGGTGATCCTTTGAAAAGTTGCGGACCCGCAGGTACGCTGACCAAGAAGTGCGGACATACACGCAGGGGCTCCGTTCAGAAGGTGCGGACCCCAGTTTCACTCTTTCTAATGCAGAAAAGCGTGTGCACATGGGAATACTTATGAATGGTCCATGGTATTTAGCCCAACATATTTGATCCTATGGTTTTGGTCCGTGTTTTTTCATCTAAAAATATCGATCCAAGGTATTGGGTTCATAGTATTGTGTTATTATGGTTTTGTACCCTGGTATTGTGAAAGGCTTGCCTATAAAAAGGAAAGGAGATCTCTTGGCTATACACTTGTGAAATTTGAATATCTCAAGATCTGAAATTTTGGGTGATTGGTTTTTAAAAGCTAGATCTAAATCAAGGAGAAAACTTAAGGAAAATCTATTGATAGGTCGTCATCTCTCGGGCGCATGAACAGATCTGTGGATCTGACTGATTGTGGCACATTGGAGGACTGTTAATTTGGCCCTAATCAGAAGTTCGTAGGCGATCCAAGGCGTAAGTGTGGGGGTACGCAGTGCAGGAGAAAGCGCAGTGTGGGGGTAGGCAGCACAGAAGAAGGCACAGTGCGGGGTACGCAGCGAACAAGGTTCAGTGCGTGGGGTACGCACAGAAGCCAAAGGCACAGTGCGAGGTACGCAGCACAGAAGAAGACACAGTGTGGAGGTACGTTGTCATACAGAAAGTATAGGTGCGGGTCTGGAAAGAAGTATGCAGAGCACAAGAAAGATCAGTTTGAAAATTCATGAAACATGGTCCTTAAAGAAGTAAAAAGAGCAAAGGGGGTTGTAGCTCCCTTCCAGGGGAGACTAGAAAATGAGAGAGGGTTGTAGCTCTCTGCAGGTTGCAGCCTGCGTACTAGTAAAGGACTGCACCAATACAAAATCATTGTAAAAGAAGTTTCTAATTAAAAGAAGATAGAGACATATTGCAGCAGGTGGTTTTCACCCACATTGGGTTTCCACCTTATATCTGGTGTTCCTTGGCGTGATTATCTATTTTTCTTGTTCTTGCTCATTATTATATGGTACTGACATACAAATTAATGATCAATAACTGAAGAATAAATTAAAGTATAAATCTGGAAGGTATATTGAAAAGAATTTGATAATACTGATTCACCCCCCCTCTCAGTATTATTTCCAACAATTGGTATCAGAGCAGGTCCTTCAGAAGAAGCTTGATCGCTTGAAGGAAGATCTATCATCATGAGCAACTACAAAAGGGAAGCATCAATCAAGCCACTGATTTTTGATGGGACAAACTTCGTATATTGGAAGGTAAGAGTTACTGCCTATCTTCAATCTCTTGGTACAGAAGTCTGGGATATCATAGATACAGAGTATACTTTTCCATCAGCAACTCCTACAGATCCAGCTGAGAAGAAGAAATATGGAACAAATGCAAAGGCGATCAATACTCTATTAGGATGCCTATCTCAATCAAAATTTGTTAAGGTAATGCAGTTTAAATCCGCAAAAGAGATATGGGACAAGATTGTTCTGAGCTATGAAGGAGATGATTAGGTAAACGAGCAAAACTTCAAACCTCAGGATTCAGTATGAAAATCTAAAGAGTGTATAACGATGAAGGTGCGCTAATTATTTTCTTGTGTAGATGATGATTTGTTAATTGTATGAAAAATTTGGGTGAAGAAATAAAAGAGGTTGTTGTGGTTGAAAAAGTTCTAAGATCTTTGTCCTCTAGATTTGAATCTAAAGTTTCTGCTATAGAAGAAAAGGAGAACCTACAAAACCTTAAAATGTCACAGCTACATGGAATTCTAACTGATTATGAAATGAGGAAAGGAGGTCCATCAGACAGGAGAGTAGCTGCCTTCAAGGCTTCAGGCAAAGGAGAGTACTATGAGTCAGGACACGTGTCAGAAGAAGAAGAAGAAGCAAATTTTGTCAGAAATCTTCAACGGGGTACTAGAATATTCAGAGGTAAGTTACCTTTCAAATGTTTTTCTTGTGTAAGAGTAGGTCACTATGCTACCAAATGTCCTCATAAGGATAAGATTGACAAGGGGAAGGAACCTATTAGATGGAACAAGAAACAAAATGCAAATAAGAAAAGCTATTACAA
>APFE031285230.1:213950-235176 GCA_000404065.3 Pinus taeda | reverse complement strand
TGTATTTTTGTGTCTTGTCATCGTGTCAAGGTACTTAGATGTAAAGCCTACAATGGAATCAGAAAACAAAAAGTTGATAGGTGAATGTTAGAAGGTGTCACATTGTATAGTACTTAGTACATACATGATAAAATACTGATTCGATGATAATGTATTATATTTTTAATTAGTTATTGAACATTAAATAATGTTAGAATTTCACTTGAAACAAAATCAAATTTAATTGAAAGGAGTCAAAATATAATGTTAGAAAGATAAACCAATATGTGTCTTATTGGTATTACTAATGGTAAATGCCCAACTACTAGTACATAATTTAGAAGTTAGCAAAATTCCAAAGTAGTATCTAGTACATGAATGCGCAAAATATAACATGATGTTGATTATGAGTTTGATCTTCCGGTTTAAGGCTACCCATATATGCTTGGACCTCACTAGGTGCATTGATATTATCATCATCATTAGGTACAATCACAATTGCCATTGAAGGATATTCCCACCAATCTTGTATGTGGCAAAGAAGTATCCCTTTCCTAATCGATTTGGGAAGCATGCTTGACACCCACATCCCATCATATTGTAGTGTTGATTTTTTGTAGCTTGGGCAGGGATTTTTGCACAAGCCTTGTGTCTAGGTGTGCAAAAGTTGCCCACATTCTCGTTAGAACACTTGCGCTAGTGTGAACAAGAGAGCTAATGTAACTTAACCTAAGTCTAACTTAGGAAAAATTACATATTATTTTGGCTTATTGAGCTAAAGAAACTTAGTCTCAATCGTTGATCTTAAGTGAGGCAAGATTTAATCTTGGTTGTCAATCACTTTGGAGATTAGGGTCAGGGTCAAGGATTTAGCTCAACGTAAAGTTATAAAAGCAAGGCTTAGGAGAGAAGAAATACACACTACAATAGTGCAAGATTGAGAGAGGCATCTCAGTGAGTGGTGTGTTGGGTCTGAGGGAGTGCAAAGAGGTTGAAGATCTAGATTTGTAGGAAAGATCGAGCACTGATGTAGGGAAAATTTGCTAGATTAGATCCATATTATTTTGTATTTTGTATTTTCTCAGTTGGGCAATTATCTCATAATGGGAGTCCAAGTAAGTTCTAAGTCACTCTTAATGATGAACTAATTTTATTTGGCAAAAATTTGTTTGTCATTGTTTTATGAGATCAATCAATTAAATTTCTTCCACTAAATTTGTGTTAGGAACCTAATTGTGTATTTATTCAATAGATCATTTTTTTGCTTGGAATTAAATACTGGGTGATAGGGAATTTTCTTTTTAATAATAAAAAAGGGAAAAGTTTGTGGTGGTTGAGAGTCGTAGGAATTTTCAGACTTGGTTGGGGGTCATAGAGCACGACCAACATCCTTGAGTTGTTAGCCGAAAGGGCCAATTGACTAGGGGCAACAAAGGACAAGCCCAACTGGGTTATTGAGTGGATGGATCCACGAGCAAGGATAACAACCAAGCAGGGGGTTGGCGTAGGTGTGGTCGAGGCATCCATTGGGTGGACCAACCACTAGAAGTAGGAAACAAAACCAAAAAATGGGGGCGGTGATAGACTGAGGTAACTTATAGACAGGGAAGCACAAACAAAATCACAAAGACCATCGACTAAGATGGTGTGACAGTGATGCAGACACAGACCAAACAAAGACATCATGTAGGGCTTGTAGCAAGTTGGCCGATAGGCTGTGTGACTAGACGAATGTCGACACAATCAGTCTATAACAACTGCCAGGGCCTACATGAGGTTTTGGGTTAGTCAAAGAATTAAAAAAATACAGAAAAAACAATAGCGTAGGGGGGCCTATAGTTGGTGGCTACTTGGAGCCGATTAGCAGAGAAAGCAGTCCCAATAGCTAAAGAGTCAGGCTACAACCAATTGGTAGATGTTTGAGTGCAAGTGGTGTCAACTGCAATAGGGCTTAGAGCAGAGACGACTATGGATGCAAGTGAGTTAGAACCAATGCAACAAAGGGGACAAGAGTTTTGCAAGTCCAGAAGCCTATTGTCACATACATATTCAAGTCAGTCCATGAAGAGGTGTGCTTGGTTAGAGAGTACAACCGCTTGCATGGGATGGGCCTTGAAGTAGAGAACAGACTTGCAACCAAGAAATCGTCATGACTCAAAGTGCAACTGTCACAAACAAACAAAAAAAAATTTGGTAGGTCGGAAGTTGTTGTGGTGTGGATAGGTCTGCTGCGAGGGAACTTACTGATAGGCAGGTGATGCAGGGAGATTGCAGGGAAGTCGTGGTAGACAACAAGTTGCTGGGGCAGAGAAGGTGGAGTCGCAGATATGCAAGGTAGTAGTTCGCGGTCAGTGTGATGAGGGTGTGTTGTAATACCAGTTTGGGACCCTCGGGTAGCCACCAAGAAATTGCGGGTGGATGCAAAGCAAACTAGTAAAGGCACAACTAGCTAAAGCTGTCTAGGGTTGTGCTAAAGAGTTAACACATGGCTGACAGTTGGAATAGGCTTGTGTAGAGGAGGAGAGCAATTTTCTTCTTCATCAAGAAAAAATGTTTTTGGTAGGGTTTGTTCAATTGGACAAAGATGGCTACCAATTTTAGGTTTGAAGATTGTTTGGATGGGTTGTCTAACTAAAACATTTGGAAGGAGAGAATTGCATTGGTGTTAGAGGAGAACAAGATCTGGGAGTTTGTAGAACAAACTTAGATTACTCCTACTGATGTAAGACTTCTGACCACCTATAAGAAGAAGGACATGAAAGCTAGGAGGATTATCTTGCATGGAATGAAGGATCACATTATTCCTCATATATCTAGGAAGAAAATTGCTAGAGAACTGTGGGAGGTGTTGACCAAGCTAAACCAAAGCAACAACCAAAAATGGAAAATGGTGTTGAGGGAGAAACTTAGGAGCACCAAGATGTCCAAGACCGAGAGTCCGAGACAACTTCTTCTTCTCTCACCCACAAGTACGAGATGAGCTTGTTGTAGTAGGTGAGATAATGTCAAACTTAGAGCTGGTAAGGACAACTTTGAATGGGTTCACAAAGCAGTGGGTTTGTTAAGGGAATTGTGGCATGATAGAATCTCCCAAGTTGGGATGGTTGTGTAACACAGGAGGAGACTTATGAGTAGGATCTACATGGCAGCCATGTAAAAGGTGAAGGTGATGAGGAGAGCATTTTTCAGGTCATGCAAGAAAGGGAAAGAGGGTTGCCAACCTAAACAAAGGAGAGGAAGGGTCTTCTCGTGATGGGAAGAAGAAGGACTTGAGCAAAGTTAAGTGCTTTGCATTTCACAAGCCAGGACATTATGCAAGCTAGTGTCCAAACATAAAGAATGACAAAGGGAAAGCACGTGTTGCAACATTAGTAGAGTGTGAAGAGTTTGCAACAAAATTTGAGGAGTTATCATTGGTGACTGCTTGTCTTTTTGGCACTAGTGTTAGAAGTGCTCGATTTGTGGACAACGATGCGTGGTTTGTGGATACTAGAGCATCTTTCCACATGACAGGAATGAGGGAAGTGTTCCTTTGTGTTTCAAAAATAGATTTAGACATGCATGTGATGTTGGTATGAGTACCATACATGCAGTGAAAGGGGTTGAACAATTCTATCCCAACTAGAATTAGGAGGATCTCTAGAGGTGGTAGAGGTGTTATATGTCCTAGAGCTAAAGACGAACTTGCTTTCAATTTCCATTTTGGAGGACGAAAGGTATGATGTTGTGTTCCAAAAAGGACAAGTATTCATACATTCAAAAGGAGCTAACCAGGAAACGACAATAAGGCTTGATGTCAAGAAGGGTAAGTTGTACAACTTGCAGGGCTAGATTGTAGGTAGATCTAAGGAGATCTTCGATCAAGGATCGATGTTAGTGACAAAGATTGAGCAAGAGGCTTCGAAGATTGAGTTGAGACTAGGGACTCTGTCTTCTAATTTGGAAGATGGTCAGGAGGCCTCTTCCAGATTTTTTAGAACTAGTCAGTATGAGCTAACATTGATGGATGTTGAGGATCAGGCTCATTGGAGCATGGTTGTGAGAAACAAGTCTTCTGTGCAAATTCTGATGTAGGTAGTTGGGAAGTCTTCTAGTTTAGGAGTAGCTATAATAGTGGGTGATGTGGTCAGATTGAAGATAGATCCAGGTGGAGGATGTTCTTCTAGAAGTACTTCCTTTGCTAGGAGTGTTGATTTTTTGTAGCTTGGGTAGGTACTTTTGCACAAGCCTTGTGTCTAGGCGTGCATAAGTCATTGACGTTCTCCTTAGAACACTTGCTCTAGTTTGAACAAGATTGTTGAAGTAAGTTGGGCTAAGTCTAACTTAGGATAAAACACATTTTATTATGTTGGCTTTATTGAGCTAAAGAAACTTAGGAAAAGTAAAATAAATAATATTAGCAGATAAGTTTCAATCTCAGTCGTTGATCTCAAGTGAAGTGAGATCTAATCTTAGTTGTCAATCACTTTGGAGATTAGGGTGAGGGTTAGGGATTTAGTTCAATGTAAAGTTATAAAAGCAAGGCTAAGGAGAGGAGAAGGACACACTACAACAACACAAGATTTAGAGAGGCATCTCAATGAGTGGTGTGTTGGGTCCGAGGGAGTGTAGAGGGGATGGAGATCTAGATCTGTAGGAAAGATCGAACATGGATCTAAGGCATAATTGCTGCATCAAATCCAGGTTATTTTGTATTTTGTATTTTCTCAGTTGGGCCATAATCCTAGGAAGGGAGCACAAGTAAGTCTTGAGTCATTATTAATGATGAATTGATTTGATTGGGCATAATTTTTTTTGTGTCGTTGTTTAATGAGATCGATCATTAAAATTTGCTTCCATTGAATTTGTGATAGGAACCTAGCTATATATTTATTTAGTAGATCAACTTTGTAACATGTAGGTCTCTCTAAATGATTAGGTTCCTTCCTCAAAATAAGGTAGAGATTGCTATGTACATACACAAGCTTCTTTGCTCTCTTAGAGGTAATCTTGTTCCTCTCAACCAAGTGGATGACATTTTAAGTGGACCACCGACATTTAGTTGTCAAGGAACTGGCAACTTGAGTTAACATCTGCTGGCAAGTTGGCAAAGCTTTGGGGATTTGTTTTTATACATTCTTTACCATTGACAGATATTTTTTTGGCGTAAAAATTGATGCCTTGTGTTTCTCATCAGTAGCGATAAAGGGGGGGTTGAAGGCACTGAAACCATAAATTGCTCTTGTAGCAAAATTGCCTATCCAAGAGTATACATGTTGGCTATGGTATCGAGAAATCTATCTTTCACATCCTCATTGTCTATGGTTAGAATTTTGTTTGGTCTCCCCATATGGTACTTGGGATAAATGGAATATACAACCATAGGAAGAGAGGTGTTCAATTTGTTCCATCTCTTCTTTAACAACTTTTGGAGTTTCTTGAAAACCATCCTTGGATGTTCTTTATCTTGCCCACCATGATGTCGATGCATTCACATATAATACCCCTAAGACTAGGGGAATTTAAATTTGCGTAGATGATCATCTTCCCATTTGGAGATGTGAAAGAGATGACATATGTACATTCAAATCAATAATCTTCTTTAAGGAGCATTTCTCTTATTGTCTTCCCTTGAAGTGATTCAGATTCAACCCAAGCTAAGGTTAAATATGTCTCTAATGTGTGTTCTAGAGGAATGAAATATGTGGCATATATTGTGTTTTCAAGTGTCAATAATTGCTTCTTTACATGCATCCTATAATTTTCTAATGAGGCATGGTAGCTACAATGAACAATTGTGCCTCCCTTGCATCTGATATGATGCATGTGATCCAAGGTATTTTTTCATTGTCCTCGAGGACCTTGTTAAAAGTATGCATGCAAGGAGGTGCCCAAAAGACATGTCTGCACCTCTGAACGATCAATCCTACTACTGTACAACTAGATACTGCATATATGTGATAACTTGAACTACAAGTAGTAGAAATATGACAATAATATTCAACAAAGGTTTTTCCCAAATATTTGTCCTATTATCCATGATATTGAATAGCTTGGAACAAGCCAAGATTGCTTGAGTTCCTCCATTAAACATTGCATTCTTGTCATCCTTTATTTATTTTTCTTATTCAAGTAACATATCCTTGGGGAAGTGTCCGAGCACTTATTCTCATATTCAAGGATGGTACCCAATTTAAACCCAAGATTCTTCAGGGCACAAGGTCAAGTCAACAACTCATGAATAAATCATATATAATTCCTTAACAATTGGCTCAATATGAACAAGCATATTACGAAGTGGGAGTTGAACTCGGTTGGGTAGGGTAACAATCTTTTTTAAACTTCTCGAGGTACACCCAATTCACATTTTTTCATCCTCTATCTAGCAATGATGTTCTCCTTTCGTTGTAACCTAGGAGTAGGGGGTACAAACCTTGACCCATCTATATGGAGTACATTGCATATTTCCATAATTTGTACACCTGTTGTAGACTCCCTGTTAGGAGTATAGTCTCTCATATTGAGTTTACTCATCCATGGGACCTGTTGACCACTCATGTGTCCATTGTCAACCACCCCTTGAGCAGAGTATAGTCTAGAACAATCAAGATTTTTTCAGATTTCATCATCATCTTACAACTTCTGGTCATTATAATGTAATCCACATTCTGCAGCCTTGTGGGCCTTGATGCAAAAATGATTCTAGTATGTTTATAAAGACATGTAAAACATCTAGTTAAGCCTATGATTTTGACCAAGAGTTTCACTCTAGGGAGTTCTTTTTCCTCCATCAATTATTTTTGTTTTTTAACATTTATAACTGGTAGAGTTTTTCTCCCAAGCATGCCCCAAAGCTAGAGTGGGGCTCGATGGTAAGGCCTTAAGTGAGACCTAGTGTATCAAATCTATGTAAATTATCATACTAGATCATCTATAAAGTGTCACGTAATTTGGTTGAGTCTAGAGGTCATGTTTTTATTGTTAAAATTCCCCTTATGGGATTTTCTATGTAATATTTGATGTAAAGATGTAAAAAAGTGTTTTCTATGGGAGTCCTAGGGGTATGAGTACTTAATTTTACACCTCAACTCCTAAATTTTCTATTTAGACAGATTTTTAGGTTGGAAAAATATGTCTAAACCCCTCTAGAGTCATTATTATTAATTTCTGCAAAAAATGGCAAAATAATTAGCCATAAATTACTCAAAAAATTAAGAGGAGAGAATAAAACTTTCTCCAAGTGGGAAAATAATTAAAAAGTGAATGTGCACTTTCTAAAAAGGGGATCAAATTTAAAATAGAGAAAAGTCTCATTTCCAAGGCAGAAAAGACCAACAAGAAATTTGTTGGACCAGAAGGAAGATACTTTCTCAAGGGAAATCAAATTTATTGGTCTAGGTGGTTATTTTAAATGAGGGAATTTCAATTAAATTATTTTTGAAGATTTTCTAGTGGTCGAAAACCACTCCAGGGTCAAAGATTGGTCCATATAGCTCATCAATCAAGGAGGTCGAAAATTTTTAGAGATTTGTGCAACAATAATCAAGGGATCGAATTGTTTTGAGGAGGATCAAGCCATGGATCAAGTCAACTAGCTGTTTTTCCACTTGGAGGCTCTCATGCTCTCATTTTTCTATATAAGGAAGCTCTAAGCTCCTCATTGTATAATCATGAAAAACCTTGAGCTCTTGGTCAAGTGAAGCTTATCTACTTTGTAATATTTTTTCTTTGCAATAAAATAAATATCTTTGGGGCAAAGCTATGGTGTTATTCTTTAGTTATATGGTGTAATCTTTCTGATCTCTGGTGCTTACTGTTCTACTAGTGTTTTAAATTTTATTATTTCCATTAGCTCTTGAAGATTCATTAGTGGAGTAGATATATTGGTTTTTGGTTAAATCCTTAGACTCCTCTATCACTGTGCTATCCAAATCTTTGTGGATCTAACAAACATATTTCAAGTGTGTAGAAACTAATTTTGTTTATTAGATCTTGGACACTTGGGGACATTCTGCGATGAATTAACCAACTATTCAAGCATAGAAGCTGAAGAACCTATAGTGGGTCATCCAAAGGCTCATCATTCGAATCAATAAAAGGGGTTTTCTTACCATTTGCTCTAGATCAACATTTTAATTATATTGAAAATCTTTCAAATTATTTTAAAGCTTTAATGAATAGATATGCTTCTGAAGAGCCTGTCATTTTAAATTTGTGAATAGATCTTGTATATATATTCTCTCCTGAGTCCTAACCTTGTATATGATTTCTATTTGTCTTGTATATATTTGTTTGGTTTTCTTGATTTTTCTTATAGATCTGAAGAGGGATATCGATTTTGGGCTTGGATCTAGTTGTATAATTTTTGCAGGCTTGATCCCATTGAAGTTTTGGAGATCATTTTCTGAAGCTTGGATCAACCTCCTATCCTAAACAGCTAGGGCTTTTGAGGGCAACCAAATTTTTCAAGGGAGCCGTCTAGCCTTTTCTAGTGGCCACAAGGGTTTGGAGGCCTATTTGCCTTCCAAATCGATTTTTTCTTCAAGGGTTTTCCTCCATAAATTTTTGCAATTTTTTAAGGGGTTTCGGTTGGGGTTTTGGCCATTCTTCTCTTCAAATCTCATTTTTTGGGTAGTCGTCTAGCCTTGAGGGTTTGTTTTTGCATCTTGAAGGTTTGATTTATCAATTTGTGAGCTCACTTGGTTTACTTGTGAATCTTATATTGTTATACTTATCATTTTCAAGTTTATTGTCTCTTGATATCATTTTACATGAAGAAAAGTCTCATTTATATTGCAAGTTTATCTCTTATAGTTATTGCTCTTATATCCAATTGTTGTAATATTTTAATCTCTCGTACTAACTTTGTCTTGCAACATTGCTTTTCTTGTGACTTGAGATATAGTTATTTTGAGCAAGTACTTAATTCATATTTTGAGCATTGTTATTAAGGCACCAGTCTCTCACTCTTTATCATTTTAAGTGTTTCACTGATCTAATTGAATCTATTTTTAACTCTTACATTGCTCATTAATAATCACACTTGCCAATTAACTTCAAATCAAGTTGTCTAGAGGAGTAATTGCCTTGTCCTTAGTCTCCTAGAAATTGTTGTTCCAACAAGTTTTCCTCTTTCATTCATTCTTAGGGACTACGTCCCATAACTTGTTTAGGAGAGAGCTTAAACGAAGTGAGTAGGGAATAGGTGACAATGCCTACTATGAGCATTGCGCCTTGGGTGTACACTTTGGGCAACAACATGACCATGCCTGTCATAGGAGTACTCTCCAAGTCTTAGTTGCTTAAAAATTGTGGGGTGGGGAGTTGTCCCACTTTGTTCTAATGGTTGTTCTTGGGATAACCAATTGATGATTTGTTGTCTTTGTACTCTTTTTAGTACTACATATGCAAGCCTTCACTCCCTCACTAGGTATGTCTAAAATATGAGGTCATACCCTGGTGTAGCTGCCTTTAAATCATGTGTGCATAGAGTGCATTTCTATTTCTCATTCTTAGTTTTGTGATCTTCTTTAATGCGACCCTAAGTCTAAACTTAAGAAATTAAAATAATTAACGGGTATTAATCTAACTGTGGGTGTAACTTCTAGAAGAAGACGAGGATCAAGCAGAAATGATCTTAGCCATTGATTAACTTCTAATTTAGGTTGTTGAATGTCAACAAGGAGATTATTAAAGGAAGCTTGAGGCTCATTTGGAAGACATACAGAGAGTTGAGTAGTCAAATCGAATCGCTGAAGCTAGAGGCAGCACAATGATTTGTAGTGATCACGCAAAGAGGGGAAGAGGGAGTTTTGGCTTTAGGATCTTCTCTGGAGTCAAGAATACTCAACAGAGAGGCAGAGAGACACATAGAGGAGGTAGCGCAGAGGCCAGAGAGGGTGACGTAGAGTCGGGAAGGGCTCACGTAGAGTCTCCTACGTAGAAGTCCGAAAGATGTTGGGGAGCTGGATATTTTGAGCCGGGGGGATGGAATCAGCTCCAGAGGGCAAATTGATTCCCAACAGAGGTGATGTAGTGCCTTAGAGGTTGATGTAGAGGCCACACAGGGGTAGCACAGAAGTAGCCGGGCAACTCGTGGTTCAGCTGCTGAATCAACCGGGACTTGCAGTGTAGAGGGTAATGTCACCAATTTCTTCTGCTAAGTGATTTTCTTTGTAACTGGATTGTCGGGAAGGCATCTAGTAGTTGTATTTAGAAATACTTCAACTTAATAATAAAAACCCTCAGACTTGTTGCACCAGTTTTCCCGAATTGGGTTTTTCTGGGGACGTTTGTCCAAAAACAACTGTGCCATGTGTGTTATATCTTTCTCTATGGTTTAGTTTCTTGTTTTGGCATTTTACTTAAATGGTGTACGCTGTAGTGTATGTATTTCGATGTTTGCCGTAGGAAACTACAAATAACTTGTTCATGAAAATCTAATAAGTAGAAGAAATATCATCAGTGCTGTAGTAGGAATTCCCGGGTTTAAGGAATTTTCACATAGACAACTCCGCCTCTCTCAATCCAATGCGTAGGGGTGGGTTGATAACGCTGTAGATCCTGTCATTGTGCCTCTGAAGTGAACTGTGCTGGAATGCCAACGTGTGGTCTTTATGCTACCCCTCATCAATGGCTAGCACAAAGGATGGCAACACATCCTCCACCATCATGGGCTCAACATGAGCCTCCAATTGCTCCTCCATAGACAACCCAACATGCAAGACATGCTCCTCAGTCAGATGTAGGTGGTTGTCGTTCTGAAGCTCTGTCATAGACCAGGATGCCTCATCAATGGATACCTCATCAATGGATACCTCATTAATGGTTGTGTGCTCAATTGCCTCCAATTTGTCTACCGAGGCTACCAAAGGAAACTCCAACAAGGGCGACTCCTACATCACATTAGGTGTATCCTTGTGCTCCTCCTGTGTGCCATTAACCTCATCCTTAACTGGCTGGAATGTCTCTAGATGTACTCCATTCTCCAAGGGTATGTTCTCTCTCATCTCGTCACTATCTATGCCTCCCATCTTCGTCTCTGCAGTATTGCTACTAGTGTTTCGTTCAACAATCATGCTCCTCTTACTTCCTTCATATGCGGGTCGACAACTACTGTTTCTTCTTGCTGTCGTTGTTGACAACCACTCTTTGAGAAGCCCTGCCAGTCTCTCAATGCTCCTAGTAACATTTTCAAATTTTTCCTACTGAGACATTTTTGGGCATAAGTTCAATTTGGAGAATAATGTGGGACTAGTGTTTTAGCCTTTGGAATTTGTGTGATTTAGACCCACAACTGGCCAAAATAATGCTCTGATACCACTATAATATTCCTAATGGAAATATACAATGTTAAACAAAGCAAACATAACAAAAACACATACAAAAATTTACAACAGATTTAACAACCATAAATCTCCATGAACTGCGTTGATATGAGCTATTTTGTTAATATATAAGAGGGTACAATGTGGTGCTGGAAAGAGTGCACTTGGGCTTGCTCAAGGCAAGCTAGCTAAGCCCAAATGAACAGTAGGAGATCCCTCTCAAATTTGTTGCTTCTCTCTCCTGGTTCTGCGCTGAAACTACCCAAAAAATATGTTGCTAGCTACAAAGAACTGCTGCGAGAGCCTCCTTAGATGCTAGGAAATTCTGGGAAATTAACCTCGGACTCTCCACCAATAACCCACGAAAACCCATGAAGGAATTGGCCAAATGTTGACCTTGGAATTTCGGTCCAATTTCCCCTAGCTCCTCTAGTTGCTGGCTGAGTTGGGGTCCCTGTTTGACCCCTCAATTCTGCCCAGAAAATTCTGCCAAATTAATCTTGGCCTCTCCTCAATAAACCAAGAAAAACCCAGAAAGGGTTTGTCCTAGTTTTGATGCTCCAAAATTGACCCCCAAATGCTTGGCCCTCCACAAGCAGAAAATGTAACCTGTATCAAGTGCTGCGTTTGCTGCCATGCTAAAATGCTGGAAAAGCCCCCACAACACTTCCCCAGACTCCACCTCAAGTTTCAGCGCCTAACTCCCTTCACTCCTCAACCGCCAAGCGTGTCTCCAAGAATTGCGCAATCCCTGTGCTGTTGTTGCCAATCCTCTCCAGAAACATGCACTCCCTGTTGCTAGGATGAACTGGTATAGGTAGGACTCCTTCCTTGTGCTGGCACTCGAAGTCCATCGAAGTAAGGGTTGAGATCTCTGCCAGGAGACACTCGTTTGCTAAACAACATTGCAGACTTGGCTTCAGCTCAAGTGTGCTATGTCAAAGACACAATTTCTGAATAGATGAATGAATGCCCAAAATGAGTGCCACTTGTTCTATTTATCAAAGAGTCTCCAAGATGCCCATGTGGGCCCAACTCGACTTTCCCCATCAACCTCACTCCAATGAGAGTGTCTTCTACATGTGGGCTGCAATTCTCCATGGGGTGGCCCCCACGCTCCACTAGAGCCGCAATATTTCCCTTCCTTCCTAATGTTTGGGCCCCCACTTAATCCCAAAATTGATGTGGGACCTCTGAACCCACATTTCCTAAGTGCAAACATGAAATAAGACAAAATTGGGCAAGATTGATATTTCCCTTAGCAATATTGCTAAGTAGGAATATCACATCCTTGATAGGGTCATGGTCTACTTCCTTAACCACTTTTGCATTAATCCTTAGTTAGACTTCTTTCAAAACCAGGGATTTGAGATTTCCCAGATGCTTTCTTATCCTTTTCCAACTCTTTAGCTAAAGTTTGAGCAACTTTTAAATCATTTGGTTTAACACGCCTTAATTCATAAGAAGTATCAACCATGAATGGATCCAAATAATACTCTAGTAGAGATTTATCAGTTAGTTTATAATCTTGATGCATTTCCTTGATAATGCCATTAAACATCTTATTAAATTCATGAACAATCTCATTTTCATTCTTCTTAATGTTGATGATGGTTATAAGTAAATACCTTCCTTCCCTTTTATCTCCATACTTATCGTTGAAAGCATTGATAATGGCTTGCAGAGAATCAAAGGAGTTGTTAGGGTTATCCAAAAACCAACCAATCACATCTTCTTCTAGAGAAAGAACAAATAACTTCATCTTGATATTCTCATGATTATAGGCAGCTCTGGTAGTGTGCTTCACTAAGAAGGTTGTGAATGCTTTGAGATGGCCTTCAACACTGATTGCATTATTCCCCTGGAAAGTAGGCATCTTATCCAAACTAGACTCTGGGAGATCATGAGGCTGACCTTGAATGCTGCCAAATTTGCAAGGAGCGAACAGGTCCATGATGTCTTGCCCGATGGGGTCAGGAAAAACAGATGGATATTAGGGAGGACTTCCTGTTCGAGAAAAAATATATGCTTACTAGAATATAATTTGTTTAACCGAGCTCTAAGAGCCTTTTCAGGATTAGGAGCAGGGTTAACCAAGCTACTAAGATTTCTTCTAGTATAAACTCTTGTGAATGGATGAATAAATGGAGTCGCCACCCAAACAAGAAACTAACCCAAATGTCCAGGTGCTAAAAAGAATTGTGATAGTGCGCTGGAAATACTGTGAGGGGGTGAATCAATATTTCCAACAATAACACTTCTTAATCTTTTTTTTTGTTGTTCTCTTTTTATTTATATTTTCTTCAGAGTATTAGTTAAACTTTAGTTATTATTATTGTTCTTCTTGAGATGATCATAAACAATAATCAATAGTAGACAACATAGAGAACACAAAGATTTTTAGGTGGAAAACCCCCTTCGGGTCAAAAACCACTGGACACTTCTTTAGTAATTGTCTTCTCCCTGTTAAAAGAAAATTGATTACATCAAGATTTGAGCTACAACTGAGGGAGGCGTCAACCCCCTAATTCACAGGCTATAACCTATAGGACGCTACTAGACCCTAATATCTTGTTGCAACCAGGACACCCCAACGCCTTGTAGATCAGGCCACAACATGATGAGTGCCTCAACACTCTGTTTACTAGCTACTATCAGAAAGGATGCTTCGCTGCCTTGTTAGTTTATCAGCCACAACTGAATGGACGCCACAATGCCTTGTGCAAGCCATAACTTGCCCTAACACCACCTTGCCACCCTGAAGTGTTCTCAGACCACAACCTGAAGGTGACTCTAATCACCTGCCTTGCTCCACCCTACCACCCTAACGAGCCAAAAGACCACGTTTCACAATTTATAGACTGGATCCCCTGTACTTTGATTCAATGTAGAATAGATATGAGAAAGATGTAGAATAAATGTCAAATCCCGGTAGCCACTGATCACTCTTCCAACAAATTGATCACTGCACAAAGCTACAATTAAGCTATCACTGTTCAACTGCACATCACTGTCACTGCACACTGCAAAACTGTTGGCTACTATTGAATGTCATTGCTCATGAATGAATAGTCATCAATGCACAACCACTGTCATCATCGTATCATGCTGCACTCGATGCTACAACCATTGGGTACTACTATCAAATAATGGCACAATCCAAGGTGCCTCAAAACATCTTGATGACCTGCAATCAATGCTATCAAGCTCTGTCCTCGAAGAGCTACTAGCATACGTGTAAACATTGATGCTCAACTGGTCAAACCCTGTTATCCATTCTTACATCAATATGCTGTAAAACAAAATGATATTGCCCACAAAGACTTGCTACCATATAAAGTCATGTCATTATAATAGTATGCCCTTTAGATCATTACTACAAATCCCTATGTCAAGACTAAGTCATCTCAGTCACAAGTGTATGTCAAGTATCACTGCTAGGTCAAGTCAAAAATCAAAGTGTCAGCCCCATATGTTAGGTCTATGTGTTATGTCTATATGTCATATCTAGGTGTCATGATATTTAATCAAATCATGTTCATATGTCAAGTTATTGCCAATCAACTTATGTTATGTCACTGTACAATATGTCAAGTTGTCAAGTCAATAGTAATGCACCACTGTTGTATAGTGTCACAGTTAAGTAAAGTCAAAGTCAAGATACTCATCATACTATGTCAATCAATGTTTCACATCATTATCAAGGTACTTGTCATGTTAAGGTATCAACCAATTGATGTGTCACTTGCTGTCCCAACACATCTCTAAAACATTAGATAAGGACAATGCAAATCCTAACAGGCTGTTAAGGCAAACATTACAATAGTGAATGTCAAGATAATGTCAATTGTCACGTTACTAGTCAGGTTCATCATATGCTTAGTTGTTGCATTCAAGTCTCTATACACACTAGTTGTCTCAACAATTATTATTGACATAAGGCCATGTCAATGGACCAATGTCAACTCAGCTCTAACTAATTGTAAGACATACATTATTCACTTCTATCTTAAGTTATATTTTAGGTGTCATGTCATTAGGACAGTTACAAGAGCTGTTCACAACATGTCAAATCAAGTTAGGTCAATGGATCATGTCAATATGTTGTCACACAAATATTGTCATGATAATGTCCTAGTCTAGCTGTCAAGTCTATACACGAACGCTGTTGTCACACGTGCATGTCTATATTCAAAATTACAATGTCTCAAACAAGTGCTACTAGAATTGCTGCTTCATGCCTTCAAAAGTATGTGATAAGTATGCAACATAGACTACTTGGCTTGGTGCACAAAAGTCGGCCTTAATGGATGCAAGTCAAACCAAATAAATGCACCCAAAATTCTATAATAGGTAGGCCATCTCAACATGTTGTTCCTCATGGCTTGCACAGATATGATGCCCTCAGATATAACTGTTATAGGTCTACTAATCCTTCTAGCTAGCAAAACATTGATAGTCCATAACCCGATCCATAAACCAAGTCCAAAAACCTCCTAGATTACTTAACAAATTCTGCTTTGTATTGTGCATAGTCCTTCACTTCTACTCAAGAGCTGAGATTTTTAGGACAGAGTGATGCCCTAGCAAAGAGCCGAATTCTATAGAGCGACCTAAAAGAACTTTGTAAGAACGCCTAACAAGAGAACATGCCGACGGTTAGTTTAGGATGGTGAGGCTGAGGGTTGTAGAGAAACTTGGAAGAAACGCTGAGGCTTCTTGTGACCAAGCCCTAATACCCTAGCCACAGGGTTTTGCATAAAAGAATGAATGGCTAGCCAAATTCAATCAAAGCAATCAACACAAATACTTACGTTGAAGGCCGAGTGGAGGAAGAAAAATTTTGAGTCAATCAACAAGTAATCCGTTTCCCTAGCTGCCTCAAGGAGATCTTTCGCTGGCTTATTTCAGGAGGCCGAAATTTGCAGAGAAATACCACCGAAACTTTTAGAGAAAGTTCTTGATAAATCAATGTGTTTTGAGAGGCTTTAAGGTCTCCTTTTAGAGAGTTTAGAGGGACTTCATAAGTGACCCTTATAGGACAAAGAAAGGGCTTCATGAAGGAGTTATAACATTAAAATTTTAATTAAGTCATGTCTTGTGTGTAAAGTAAGAAAGGTCATGAGCCTTATGAGTGAGAAAGGTCGTGAGCCTTATGAGTGAAAGATATTAGCCTTTACAATATGGGGGGATACCTTTTATGAAAAAATAATAATTTAATACTCTTCCTAAGATTCCTTAAAGTATGGTTAATTTATTTTATAAGTAATATAAATTTGTTTGTTTGTGCCCTAAGAAAATTTTACTTGCCTAGAAGTATTTTCAATACCACTAGTATCAATGATTGGCTTAGTGCATGTGGTCCTACCAAAGTGTGAAGTCAATGATTGGTTTACTACCTTTGGATCTTGACGTTATTCAACTTATACGTGGTGAGAATCCTTGTCATATATTGACAATGGTTGGTGAATAAGGTGTCATGTCTCTACCCCCTAGGGTCTTGTTTGGAATCACGATTACTGTTAGACCAAAACCCGCAGGTTATAGTCAACAATCACATCGGTAAAGATAAGGATCCACGAGAGGTGATTAGTCCATGTCGTGAAACACATAGGGAGCGTTGGTTTATCCAATGTCCAACAATCTCCCCCCAACGCGAGCGGGTGTGTATCGAACTCATGACCTACGCTTTGATACCACTTGTTGGGAATCATGATTTCTGTTAGACCAAAACTTGCAGGTTTTAGTCAACGATCGCATTGCTAGAGATAAGGATCCACGAGAGGCGGTTAGTCCATGTTGCGAAACACAGAGGGAGTGTTGGTTTATCCAATGTCCAACATAGTGAAGATGAAAAGATGAGTGAAACCAAGGATGAAAAGATTATACCCTGGTGCCAAAAAATGTTGTGACAATGTCGGGTCAAAGATGAAAAGAAAAGAGAGATTTCATGAAAACCAAGGATCACAAGAATAGTCCCCTGCAACAACGCCAAAATATGTTGTCACTCTGATCCCGGGGCTGTTAAAATATTTACAAATTATTTACATTTTATCTACAATAAGTTGTCCCAAATTATTTACAAATTATATAAAATAATTTAGAAGGAAAATAGGCTTTAATTAACAAATTATTCATTAATGGCCCTAGAATAAATTTTGCAAGATAATTTGATGGAAATAATTTTTTGATTTTAATGCACAAACCCAAACGTTGCAAAACAAATTCGTTAGATAAGCTCAGGTTCTAGACAAAATGCAATCACCTTGAAGTTTATGTACTTGGGTCATGCACAAGGGTTGAATATCTGAAGATCTCTACACATATATTTTTAGTTCCAAAGGGGCTCGATTCACATAAGAAGTCTAGAGACCTAGAGATACCTGCTAGATCTGCGAGATTCAATGCGCTTACTCTAATCGAGTGCTTGAAGCAAGATACTTATGCTAATAGATAATCTAACCACTGGCTATGGAACATTAAACTTAATTCAACACATACCATGAATCATCAAGCGAGAAAACACCTTGAATTGAAACCCTAAAGTCTTTATCAATGTAGAAATTCCAGCAGAGCTTAGCTCATTACAAAAAAATTCCAACACAGTTCCGGTTACAATGAGGAGCTTAAAAGCTTCCTTATATAGAAAATGAGAGAGATCAACCCCCCCAAGTAGAAAATAACAGCTAGTTGCTCGATCCATGCCTTGATCCTCGTCTAAAAATTTTAAACCCTTGATTAGCTGGCACAAATCTCCAAAATAATTCGACCTTCCTTGTTTATTGTGCTGGAGGGGTCAAACTTTGACTTTTGGACCCTGGAGGACCTCCAAAAAATAGAATTATTGTTACTTGTGCAAAATAATTCTTTGTTTGGTCCAAAAATTCGATTTGCTACGAAAATAGTCTTTTGTGCTGCAACGAATTTCCTTTTGTCTTGGAAATAAAGAATTTTATCTTTGACTTGAATTTTCCTTTTGAAAATAGCCTCAAATAAATTTATGATGGTTTTTCCACTTGGAGGGTAATTAATTTTCCCTTAATTTTATTTTTTTGGATAATTTTTGGCTAATTTAATTTGTATTTTTGCCAAAAATTAAAATTACAAAGACATAAGAAGAGATTATTATTTTTCCACCCTCTAAGTGCATCTAAAAATATTTTGGTAATGGTGTTCTAATTATGAGGAACCATTCACCAAAAATATTTCAATATAACACTTTTACATCAAAATATTACAATATCAACCCTTAGAAGGGGAAATACACATATACATAGAGTCTTGAGACTCAACCAAATTTTGTGACAGGACACATGATCTAGTATGAAAAATACATAGACTTGATAAACACTAGGACTCATTTAAGACCTTGTCAATGAGTTCCACCCTAGCTTTAGGGTATATTTGGGAGAAAAACTCTGCTAATCATTCGTGTTTACAAACACACATAATTTGGGGAGTTAAAAAAACTCCCTAGGATGAAACCCTTTGAGAAGAATCATAGGCTTACCTAGGTTTTGTTACATGGCTTAATAGTCATACTAGAATAATTTACAATAATTTTGCAGAATTTGGTATTACAATGATGAAAATGACTTAAATTTTTTTGTCTGTTGTTATATATCTTGCTTCCTGGATTGTTGACATGTACATGCTCAACATAACTGATCTAGAGGGATGTGAAGATCTTGCATCCAATGGAGAAGGTTGTATGATGATTGAAGAATGCTCCCATCTCGCAGCTCCAAAAAAGTGCTCAGCACAAAAAGCCATCTTTGGGTGTACCCCACCCTCGTGTTAATTGTAACACCCCTTATGTTGACCCCTAGTTTTGTAAAGATAAATGATGACTGTGTAATGCCAACATGGGGGATCATGGTTGGTTAAGACTATATGTAATTATGAAATATAATAAATTTTGATTGGTTGGCTTGAGGAGTGGGACTGGTAGATCCATGGTTTGGGAGGGAGTTGCGAGTGGTTGGGTTGGCGTGATGGAATGCCACACCACCAAACAGTTAGAAACGAAATGATGGGGTAGATGAGGCGTTGTCATTTTCTCGTTTCATTCCACGATGTGATAGGAAGACATAGGACAAAGGAAAAACACTGGACGAAGACGGAGAGTGCACAAAGCGTAGGAAAAAACTAGTGAACTACGATTGAGAATTACTACTCAGAACTATTTGGCGAATATCCCCTGAATTAATGTATTGGAGAAATTGGACTATGGTAACCAAGCTTCAAGGATTCAGTGGGACGCTCAGAGGAGGAACTTGGTGAAGAGTGCTTGCCAAAAGGGGATGCTAAACCATTGAGTGCTTGCTAAAAGCGACTGATAAACCATTGAGTGCTTGCTGTGAAGTTAATAAACCACTTAGTGCTTGTCTTATAAGATGATAAACCTCTCAGTTGCTTGTTGTAAGGCTGATAAACCACTAGGTAGTGTGGAAATCACCGGGGTGCTTATTGAAAGGGGCTGACAAACCATTGGGTGCTTCCCGAGGAAGCTAATAAACCACCCAGTGCTTACCTAGTAAGATGATAAACCACCCAGATAATGTGCTATTGGTTTTGCAGTGCTTGCCTTGAAAACACAACAGATAAACCACCAATAAAGAACCCCACACTCCTAGGAAAGCTAAGCAATACCCTAGTTGAAGTTAAACCGAAATCTCTGAGAAGGCACTCCCTCAGATCGTGGATTTAGTGGTGGCAAGAAAGACTGCAATGCAGCTGGCCTATGTTTGGGTGGAGAGTTGAAGTCCAACTCTTAGTTGCTAGTCATAAGATAAGTTGCTTACTTGTATGTTTGTGTATACTTGTACAATTTGAATGAAGAATGTTATTGTTACATAGTAATGGTCATATCAACATTGTTAATGAGGAATGTGTATTCCTATGTGTTATGTTGAGATGTTTGTATGATTATTCTCATGGCATGAGGGATTTGGAGATCCTTGTAACTTAGTAAATTGCATGATTTTGATGATTGCTTTAGAATCTAGTTATACTGCCCTGGTATGTGAAATTCCATGGTTTGTATGCCATAGCTAACAAAGAATATCTGCATTGAGAGTTTGCTGTCTAAAGAGATGTATGTGGCTTGTTGTGGATTATTATGGACCTCTATTGTGTATGGTTTATGGTTGTCTTCTTTACTCATGGACTAGGAAATGAGATAATGTGTTATATATACTTATATATCAGAAGGATTAGGTATTTGGTGTGGTTGAAGTCATAAAGTGGACTGGCTTGTGTTTATGCCTGAGTGGAGGGTAGTTTACATCTTGGTGAATGTGTTCTATTAATCTTTAGCACTTAAAGAGAGCCATGTTAAAGTTAAGGAATAAGTCTTGTGATTGTGCATGTTTTGGGTAAGACTAGGTTCTTAAGAGAACTTTGGTCAAATCCTTGAAGTGCTTGAAGAAAACCTAGAACATCTTTTCAAGTTGTAAGGTCGGAATCACCTTGTGTCTAGGTTGGATTCAAGTTGTTTGGACACACCCATAAGTTTGGAGGTTTGGAAGAAATGTCGCACGACGCGTCACTGCAAAGCCGAATCCAGACTGAGCTGGACACAACTGCCGTTCGAGTGTGATAAGCCTTGACATGAGTCTTTTAGGGTGAGGCTCTCTAGTAGCAAGTGGTGCAGAGCCAGATATGAGTGCGGGTAGCGGATGCACCCAGAGGTCTGGGGCATCCGGTGGTGCGTGCATGATTGCTAGTCAAGGGGGGCGGGGGGACATATGTGGGCCAAGTATGAACATGTGCATGAATAGAGACTAGTCGAGAGGTCTGGGAGTTCAAAACAATGTTACTTGGGAGTGGGAGCGGAAGCGGGAGCGGGAGCGACCATTTTCAGAAGCTCCCGGTTTGGGAGCGAATCTGGGAGCAATTTTTTAAAAATATATATATTTTTTATATTTTTTAATTTTTGA